>JAQSVH010221957.1:0-13729 GCA_029448705.1 Adansonia digitata
CCAATTTAGACTTTAAAAAAATGTTATGATTAATTCAAAAGTCTAAATTCATAATCTGATATGTGTTTTAATCTTTCCTAATGCAAAAAAATGAGTTAAAATTGAGTTTTGGATCAATGGTGGACGAGTCAAAAATGCCTTGATCATGAAAATGGCTTGCATGTATTGATACATTGCATAATGTCGATACATTTAGTCTAAAGACCTTAATGGTATCTATACAATGAACATTGTTTCGATACTATGAACCTTTGTGCCAATGCTATGAACCATTGTACCGATACATGTTGATATGTATCGATACATTTCATTACAGAATGCATGTTTTGGTCTTGGCATGGCCTAGTATCGATACATGAGGTATTGTATTGATACAGAGGCTCATGTATCGATACATCTACATGTTGTATTGATACAAATAGGGGCAATTCAAATTTTTGGATTATTAGAGCATTGTATTGATACGTGAGAACCATGTATCGATATATTCAAGTAAAATTATGAATTTTCTCATATTTTTTATCCTTAGACACATTGAACTACGTGATTTGATACCATATCTTTGCATTTACCTTTGGTATGATCTCTAAGCCTTCTTGACCTTCTTAAAATACTATCACCCGGTGATTATTGCTCCCTCTTAAGTTTGTGCTCCAAATTGCTTAAAATTAGCTTGGACAAAATAAGGTGTCTACAATTGCCCCTCTTTAACCACTGTTGAGAATCAAGAACAGGGCAAAGATAAATAGACGCTATTTTGTTCGAGGTGAATTGACACTTGCAAAACATTAGGGTATTAGGTTTTCTAAGGTTTGACCCCCTTAGGCAAGTGGAGAGTGATGTGGATTTTTTATGCAAATACTACCAGCTTGTGCGGGCTTTGACTTGGGTGACACCAACTTACGCAAACTTTGATTAAGACTTGGGTGCCATCAGCTCATGTGGGCTTTAACTCGGGTGCTGCTAGCTCATGCAAGCTTTGACTTAGACTTTGGTGCCATCAGCTTATATGGGCTTTGACTCGAGTGCCACTAGCTTGTGTGGGCTTTAACTTAGACTTGGGTGCCACCAGCTTGTGTGGGCTTTGACTCGGGTGCTGCCAGCTCATGCGAGCTTTAACTTAAACTTGGGTGCCACCAATTCGTGTGGGCTTTGACTTAGATTAGGTGCCACCAACTCGTGTAGACTTTGACTTGGTTATCGCCAGCGCATGTGAGCTTTGACTTAAACTGGGTGCCACCAATTCATGTGGGCTTTGACTCGAGTGCTACCAGCTCGTGCGGGTTTTAAGTTAGACTTAGGTGCTACCAGCTCGTTTGGGCTTTGCTTTGGTGCTGCTATCTTATGCAGGCTTTGACTTAGACTTGGGTGTCACTAGCTCGTGTGGGCTTTGACTCGGGTGCCACCAGCTCATGCAGGCTTTGACTCAGGTGCCGCCAGCTTATGCGAGCTTTGACTTAGACATGGGTGCCATCAGCTCATATGGGCTTTGACTCGGGTGTCACCAGCTCGTGCAGGCTTTGACTCAGACTTGGGTGCCATCATCTGTGTGGGCTTTGACTTGGGTGCCCTCAACTCTTGCAGGCTTTGACTTAGACTTTGGTGCCACCAGCTCGTGTGGGCTTCGACTTGGGTGTTGCCAGCTCATGCAGGCTTTGACTTAGACTTGGGTGCTACCAGCTCTTGTGGGCTTTGACTCGGGTGCTGCCAGCTCATGCAGGCTTTGACTTAGACTTGGGTGCCACCAGCTCGTTTGGGCTTTGACATAGGTGCCGCCAACTTGTGCAAGCTTTGACTTAGACATGGGTGCCATCAGCTCGTATGGGTTTTGACTCGGGTGTCACTAGCTCGTGCGGGCTTTAACTCAGACTTAGATGCCACCATCTGTGTGGGCTTTAACTAGGGTGCCCTCAGCTCTTACGGGCTTTGATTTAGACTTTGGTGCCACTAGCTTGTGTGGGCTTTAACTTAGGTGTTGCCAGCTCACGCAGGCTTTGACTTAGACTTGGGTGCCACCAGCTTATGTGGGCTTTAACTAGAGTGCCGCCAGCTCATGTAGGCTTTGACTTAAACTTTGGTGCCAACAGCATGTGTGGGCTTTGACTCGGGTGTTGCTAGCTCATGCAGGCTTTGACATAGACTTGGGTGCCACCAGTTAGTATGGGATTTAACTTGAGTATCGCCAGCTCGTGCGGGCTTTGACTTAGACTTAGGTACCACTAGCTCGTGTGGGCTTTGATTTAAACTTGGGTGCTACCAGCTCATGTAGGCTTTGACTTAGGTGCCGCCAGCTCATGCAGGATTGACTTAGACTTGGGTGCCACCAGCTCGTGTGGGCTTTGACTCAGATGCTGCCAGCTTATGCGAGCTTTGACTTAGACGTGGGTGCCACTAGCTCGTGTGGGCTTTGACTCGGGTGCCGCCAGCTTGTGCAGGCTTTGACTAAGACTTAGGTGCCATCAGCTCATGTGGGCTTTGACTCGAGTGTCGCCAGCTCGTGCGAGCTTTAACTCAGACGTGGGTGCCACCAGCTCGTATGGGCTTTGACTTGGGTATCACTAGCTCGTGCAGGCTTTGACTTAGACTTGGGTGGCACCAGCTGTGTGGGCTTTGACTCAGGTGCCTTCAGCTCTTGTGGGCTTTGACTTAGACTTTGGTGCCACCAGCTTGTGTAGGCTTTGACTCGGGTGTTGCCAGCTCGTGCAAGCTTTGACTTAGACTTAGGTGTCACCAGCTCGTGTAGGCTTTGACTTGAGTGTCGCCAGCTCATGCGGGCTTTTACTTAGACTTGGGTACCACTAGCTTGTGTGGGCTTTAACTTAGACTTGGGTGCCACCAGCTCATGTGGGCTTTAACTTGAGTGTCGCTAGCTCATGCGAGCTTTGACTTAGAATTTGGTGCCACTAGGTTGTGCAGGCTTTGACTTAGACGTGGGTGCCACCAACTCGTATAGATTTTGAGTTAGACTAGGTGCCACCAACTCGTATTGGCTTTGACTCAGGTGCCATTAGCTTATACAGGCTTTGACTTAGACTTTGGTGCCACCAGCTCATGTGGGCTTTGACTCGGATTATGCTAGCTCCTACGGGCTTGGGTGCTGCCAGTTCATGTGGGCTTTGCCGAGTGCCGCTAGCTTATGCGGGCATTGACTTAGACTTGGGTGCCACCAGCTAATGTGGGCTTTAACTCTGGTGCCACCAACTCGTGTGGGATTTGACTTAGACTTAAGTGCCACTAGCTGATGTGGGCTTTGAAAAGGGTGCCACTCACTTATGGGCTTTTGAAAAGGGTGCCACTAACTTGTGTGCTTTAAAAAGGGTGCCACTAACTTATGGGCTTTCGAAAAGGGTGCCACTAACTTATAGGCTTTGTAAAAGGTGCCACTGACTTATGGGCTTTAAACACGTGCCACTAACTTATGGGCTTTTAAAAAGGGTGCCACTTACTTATGGGCTTTAAAAAGGATGCCACTGCTTGTGGGCTTTCAGAAAGGGTGGGCACTACAATCAAGTTCTCCTTACTGCACACACGATATTGATGCTTTGGTTTTGTAAGAAAAGCTTTTTCTTTCCATGATTTTCCTTATACTCAAAGTTTGTCCATCAAATGAGTCAAACTTGGATTCTCAAAATAATCTACATTCTTTTTGTGATTGGGTGCTACAATCATGTTCTCCATGTTGGAATACACGATATTAATGCATTGGATTTGCAAGAAAAGGTTTTCATTTGACCATTTTCCTTATAATCGAAGTTCATCTGTAAAATGAGTCAACCTTGGATTCTCATAATAATCTCCACTCCTAAGGCCATTAGGCACTATATCATGTTCTCCACGTTGGGATACATGATTAATGCTTTTGATTTCCAAGAAAAACTTTTCTTCTCATGTTTTTCCTTGTAATCAAAGTTTGTCTATCAAATGTGTCAAACTTGGATTCTCATAATAACCTATAACTTCTTTTTGTGATTAGGTACTACATTTATGTTGTCCACTTTGGGATACTCGATATTGATGCTTTGGATTCACAAGAAAACCTTTTTATTCCACCATTTTGCTTATAATCAAAGTTCATCCATAAAATGAGTCAAACTTAGATTCTTATAATAATCTCCATTCTTTGTGCGATTGGACACCATAATCATATTCTCCACATTGGGATACACAATTGATACTTTCAATTTGCAAGAAAAGCTTTTCTTTCCATCATTTTCCTTATAATTAAAGTTTGTCCAACAAATGAGTCAAACTTGGATTCTCATAATAATCTTCATTCTTTTTGTGATAGGCCACTACAATCATGTTCTCCACATTTAGGTGCACGATACTGTTGCTTTGGATTTGCAAGAAAAGCTTTTCTTTCCTCCATTTTTCTTATAATGGAAGTTTTCCCATCAATGAGTCAAACTTGGATTCTCATAATAATCCATATTCTTTTTATGTTTGGGCACTACAATCATGTTCTCCACCGTGGGATACACGATATTGATGCTTTAGATTTGTAGGAAAAGCTTTTCATTCCACCATTTTCCTCATAATTGAAAATCATCTGTTAAATGTGCCAAACTTGGATTCCTATAATAATCTCCATTCTTTTTGTGATTGCATATTACATTCATGTTCTCCACTTTGGGACATACGATATTGATGCTTTGGTTTTGCAAGAAAAGCTTTTTATTCCACCATTTTCTTTATAATCAAAGTTCATCCGTGAAATGTAGCAAACTTGGATTCTTATAATAATCTCCCCTCTTTATGCGATTGGCAATATAATCAGGTTCTCCACATTGGGATACACTAGATTGATGCTTTAGATTTGCAAGACAAGCATTTCTTTCCATGATTTTTTTTTCTTATAATCAAAGTTTGTCAATCAAATGAGTCAAACTTGGATTCTTATAATAATCTACATTCTTTTTATGATTGGGCACTGCAGTCATGTTCTCCATATTGTGATACATGATATTAATGGTTTAGATTTGCAAGAAAAGCTTTTCATTCCACCATTTTTTTAAAATCAAAGTTCATTTGTGAAATGTATCAAACTTTGATTCTCGTAATAATCTCTATTTTTTTTGTGCTTGGACACTACAGTCATATTCTCCACGTTGGGATACATGATATTGACAGTTTGGATTTGCAAGAAAATCATTCAACCATTTTCCTTATATCAACAACGTTCATTCGTAAAGTGAGTCAAGCTTGGATTCTCATAATAATCTCTACTCTTTGTGCGATTGGGCACTATAATCATGTTCTCCACATTGGGATACACTATTAATGCTTTCGTTTTGCAAGAAAAGCTTTTCTTTCCATGATTTTCCTTATAATCAATGTTTGTCCATCAAATGAGTTAATCATTGATTCTCACAATAATCTACATTCTTTGTGTGATTGGGCACTATAATCATGTTTTCCACATTGGGAAAGACGATATTAATGCTCCGAATTTGCGAGAAAAAATTTTCTATCCATGATTTTCCTTATAATAAAAGTTTGTCCATCAAATGAGTCAAATTTGGACTCTCATAATAATCTATATTCTTTTTGTGATTGGGCATTACAATCATGTTCTCCACGTTAGGATACACAATATTGATGCTTTGGATTTTGGAAGAAAAGCTTTTCGTTCCACCATTTTTCTTAGAATCAACATTCATCCATAAAATAAGTCAAACTTGGATTCTCATAACAATCTTCATTCTTTGTCCGAAGAGCCATTATAACCATGTTCTCCACATTGGGATACATGATTGATGCTTCCAATTTGCAAGAAAAGCTTTTCTTTCCATGATTTTCCTTATAATCAAAGTTTGTCCACCAAATGAGTCAAACTTGGATTCTTATAATAATCTCCATTCTTTTTGCGATTGGGCACTACAATCATGTTCTCTTCATTGGGACACACGACATTGATGCTTTGGATTTGAAAGAAAAGTTTTTCTTTCCACCATTTTCCTTACTATGAAAGTTTATTCATCAAATGTGTCAGACATGGATTCTCATAATAATCTACATTCTTTTTGTGATTGGGCACTACAATCATGTTCTTCATGTTGGGATACACGATATTGATGTTTTGGATTTGCAAGAAAAGCTATTCTTTCCACCATTTTTCCTATAATCAAAGTTTGTCTGTCAATGAGTCAAACTTGGATTCTCGTAATAATCCACATTCTTTTTGTGTTTAAGCACTACAATCATGTTCCCTACATCGGGATACACGATATTAATGCTTTGGATTCGCAAGAAAAGCTTTTCATTCTACCATATTCCTGCTAATCAAAGTTCATCTGTGAAATGTATCAAACTTGGATTCTCATAACATTCTCCATTCTTTTTTTGACTGGGCACTACAATCATGTTCTCCACATTGGGATACACGATATTGATGCTTCAAATTTGCAAGAAAAGCTTTTCTTTCCACGATTTTCCTTGTAATCAAAGTTTATCCATGAAATGTGTCAAACCTGGATTCTCATAATAATCTCTATTCTTTTTGTGATTGGGAACAACAATCATGTTTTCCATATTGGGATACATGATATTGATGCTTTGGATTTGCAAGAAATGCTTTTCTTTCCACCATTTTCCTTATAATAAAAGTTTATCAATGAAATGATACGAACTTTGGTACTCGTAATAATTTCAATTCTTTTTATTGTGGGCACTACAATCATGCTCTCCTCATTAGACACAAGATATTGATGCGTCAGATGTGCAAGAAAAGCTCTTTTTCCATGATTTTCCTTATAACCAAGGTTCATCCATCAAATAAGTCAAACTTAAATTCTCATAGTAATCTCCATTCCTTTTCTGCTTGGGCATAAGAACCATGTTCTCCACATTGGGCTACATGATATTAATGCTTTAGATTTGCATGAAATGCTTTTCATTCCACCGTTTTCTTTACAATCAAAGCTCATCTGTGGAATATATCAAACTTGGATCCTCATAATTATCTCCATTCTTTTTGTGATTGGGCACTGCAATCATGTTCCCTGCATTGGGATACAAGATATTAATGCTTTGGATTTGCAAGAAAAGCTTTTCATTCTACCATTTTTCTTATAATCAAAGTTTGCCCATTAATGAGTCAAACTTGGATTCTCGTAATAATCCACACTCTTTTTGTGTTTAGGCACTACAATCATGTTCTCCATCAGGATACATGATATTGATGCTTTGGATTTGCAAGAAAAGCTTTTCATACCACCATTTTCCTTATAATTAAAGTTTGTCCATCAATAAGCCAAACTTAGATTCTCATAATAATCCATATTCGTTTTGTGTTTAGGCATAGCAATCATGTTCTCCATATTGTGATACGCGATATTGATGCTTTAGATTTGCAATAAAAGCTTTTCATTCCACAGTCAAAGTTCATCTGTAAAAAGAGTCAAACTTGGATTCTTATAATAATCTTTATTCTTTGTGTGATTGGGCACTATAATCATATTCTCCACATTGGTACACATGATTTGATGCTTCGGATTTGCAAGAAAAGCTTTTCTTTCCATGATTTTCCTTATAATCAAAGTTTGCTATCAAATGAGTCAAACTTGGATTCTTGTAATCATCTACGTTCTTTCTGTGATTGGGCACTACAATCATGTTCTCCACATTAGGATAGACGATTGATGCTTTTGATTTTCCTAAAAAGCGTTTCTTTCCATGATTTTCCTTATAATGAAAGTTTGTCCATCAAATGAGTCAAACATGGATTCTCAAAATAATCTCCATTCTTTTTGTGATTAGGCACTACAATCATATTCTCCACATTAGGATACACAATAATGATGCTTTGGATTTGCAAGAAAAGTTTTTATTTTCACCATTTTCCTAATAATGAAAGTTTGTCCATTAATGAGTCAAACTTGGATTCTCAAAATAATCTCTATTCCTTTTGTGGTTGGGCACTACAATCATGTTCTCCACATTAGGATACACAATATGGATGCTTTGGATTTGTAGGAAGAGCTTTTCTTTCCACCATTTTCCTTATAGTGAAAGTTTGTCCATTAATGAGTCACACTTGGATTCTCGTAATAATCCATATTCTTTTTGTGTTTGGGCACTACAATCATGTTCTTCATATTGGGATACACGATATTGATGCTTTGGATTTGAAAGAAAAGCTTTTCATTCCACCATTTTCCTTATAATCAAAGTTCATCTGTGAAAGGTATCAAACTTGGATTCTCATAATAATCTCTTTTCCTTTTGTGATTGCTCACTACAATCATGATCTCCACATTGGGATACATAATATTGACGCTTTTGGATTTGCAAGAAAAGCTTTTCTTTCCACCATTTTCCTTATAATGAAAGTTTGTTCATCAAATGTGTTAGACTTGGATTCTCATAATAATCTACATTCTTTTTGTGATGTGGCACTACAATCATGTTCTCTATGTTAGGATACATGATATTGGTGTTTGGATTTGCAAGAAAAGCTATTTTTTCCACCATTTTCCCTATAATCGAAGTTTGTCCATCAGAGTGTCAAACTTGGATTCTCGTAATCATCCATATTCTTCTTGTGTTTGGGCACTACAATCATATTCTCCATATTGGGATATACAATATTGATGCTTTGGATTTGCAAGAAAAGCTTTTCTTTCCACCATTTTCCTTATAATCAAAGTTCATCCATGAAATGATACAAACTTGGATACTCATAATAATCTATGTCCTTTTTGTTGTGGGCACTGTAATCATGATCTCCTCATTAGACACACGATATTGATGGTTTGGATTTGCAAAAAGAGCTTTTCTTTCCATGATTTTCCTTATAGTCAAAGTTTGTCAAATGAGTCAAACTTGGATTCTCATAATAATGTACATTCTTTTTGTGATTGGGCACTACAATCATGTTCTCTACGTTGGGATACACGATGTTGCAATGTACCCTAAGGTGGACCCTTATGGATCTATAGGTGCATACAACTTATAATAGTTTCTGACTTGCAAATGACTTCTTGACTGGGACTTTTTCTTTGCGATGTGATGAAAATGAGAAAGTATAGATTCTCGACTTGTGATACAATGAAGGGGACCATAAGACGAATCGCTCATCTTATTGGTCTTGGATGACCATCGCAAAATGGCCAATGCTTGAAGACAACACCAATTATTTTGGGCGAGGCATGATCGGATGCCGATTGAAACCTATGTTTTGAGTTACAAAACTTAAAATATCAATCTCGTGGTCTACATAATACAAAGATTCATCATTAGGTTTGGGAGTTGGTTACGTACAATGAGGTACGAACCTCTTCGCGATGTCCAAAATCGATACCTTACTAGCTATGTCTTATCTCAGTTTCAATTCTTTTAACCTTAACTCATCATTATCTTGGTATAACCCTTTTTAATGCATGAACGCTATAGAAATACAAATCTAGGTTTTGATGAAAAGATTTAATCTCATATACGCCCTAAAGATATGGAGAATATAGAGATTTTCAATAAAAATGACCTCTGGATTTTACTTTGAAAAATGGAATTTTCACTTTAAGCACTGGAGAGATACTCACATGGAATATTACCCTTAGTTTTTTTTTGAAATGATTGGAAAACATGAATGCAAATAATCATCACAAAGAAATCATGTTAGTAAAGCAACAAATAAAATAACGTAACATGGATCATTTAATGCAATGATAAAGAAAAGGGATGGAATATTGGAATTTATCTCGCAATTGGCATCGATTATCTGGGAATACTCAAATCGATAATTTTTGAGATACGTTTGGGTTTCTTGATTGAACGAGATTTATTTGACTCATTCATGAAAGTTCGAGAAAGGGAAAAAAATTAATTATAGTTGAAAGACAGGGTTGGAGTATCCCTTCGAAAAGGTGGGGTTAGAGTACTCCTATGGATGACAAATAATTTTGACAAAAAAGGATTTTTAAATCTTGACAATTTTGAAAAATGGGTTGGAGTATCCCCTCAGAAGGTCAGGTTTGGAGTACCCCTCAAAAGGTAAGGGTTGGAGTATCCCCGTGGATGATAAATCATTTTGACAAAGGAAGATTTTGAAAAGCAGCATTAGAGTATCCCCTCAGAAGGTTGGGGTTGGAGTTTCCTCAAAAGTGACACGTCTAACACTCTTTAAAGAAGTCAAGTTGGAAAACCTAAGTTGACAAAACTTTATGATTTAGGAAATGTGTGAGCCTTTCGACAACTTTTGACAAAAGAAATTATTGTGAATAAGGATGGTAAAGATGTAAAATGTGTTTATGCCTTGATATAAGCCTATAAGAGGTCAAAGCATGTTCTTGAGTCTGATCGAGGTGCTATGGTGACATTCGAATGTCTCAAGATGAAGCCCACGAAATGACTCAATTTTGACCATAATCAAAAATAGGGGACAGCCTCACGCTATCTTGCTTCCTGAATTTATTCTAAATTGTTTGGAAGGCTTTAGAGGGTGGACAAGGTACCGCTAGAAAGCTAACTCGATGAAGGTTAATCTAAAAATGTTCCCAATATACCCAAAAGTCATTTTTTAGGGAAATAAATTTTCAAGTTCAGATTGATTATGCTATTGGTAAAGCATATGAGGGACAAGGTGAGTCAAAATTTGAAAACTCATTTTGGACTCATTTGGTATCGAAAAGTTGCAAATAATACCTTTCTTGAAAGGGAATTTCATGAACGTTTTAGGAAAAATGGTTGAAAAGTTTTGAAAAATTACATAGTGGGTCTGAACGGCCCAACCGAAATACATGTTTAGATTTTAGAGGTTTTGGATAGTTTAGATTTGAAAAATTATAACTCTCTCATTTGGAATGATCCAAGGGTAAATAAAACGTTGTTTTAAAGATAATTCAACATACTTTGAGAGAAAAATATAAAAAAATTCATGCAAAATCGCTTAGGATTTTAAAATGATTTTTCAATTTATAATAGTGCTGTTACCAGCAGGGGATAAAGTAAAGCAAGGGATGTTTCTTATTTTCTTTATGTTTATAGGTCCAAACTGGAGTCATTGACATTCGAACATACATGACTGAAGGGAAAGAGGCATGAGCATCACAAACTCATTTGCACAGCCCAGAGTAGTTTGGGACGATGAAACAGCCCATTGATCATACCACTCAAGGTTTTGACTCAAAAAATAAGGCACGAACATTTTGAGAATGAGTGCAAGGCCATTTTTGTTGGAAAATCAGAAGATTTAAGCTTTTTTAACTAAGATTCCAAATCTGGAAAAACATAATTTTCCCCAAGATTTTTTTATGCTAACTTTAAGGAAAATGCTAAGTTTATGCTAGTCCTCATCGATTGAGGTTAACATGCTTAGCTTGGGGAGGTTTTGAAAATTAGTTTTTGATAACCATCAAACATGCATTTTGACAAGGGGAAGACAACAAACATACAAGGGGATGGCACATAACTTGAATAGGGATGCTAACTTTACCAATGGTCTAGACAAAGAAAGTGCTATGCATTTTGACAAGAAAATGTTATGGATGCTAAAAATGATAATAATTCATGCAAGCTAATGTATAAATGTGCTTGATATGTGTTAGGCTAATGATTCATACATGGATTAAGGATAGCAAGATGCATGGATATGGCATAAAATGCATGAGCAAGAGATATCAAACTAATGAGGATAAAATGAGGCATTTTGCACACCAAAGGGGTATTAACATCCAAATCTTAAACTACCATAACCAAAAGCCATAATAATGCATGATAATCCTAAGAGAGTACTGGAAACATGGAGAGCTCACTAAAATGATGAAGATGCTTAAAAACAAAAAATGAAAGTGATAAAGTGAGAGGTTATATCAACAAAACTTCACTTTTTGGCCAAATAATTGAAGCAATAGAGATAGCTTGAATTTTTGTCTTTTCCTTGTTATTAATAAGCAAGAAAAAGAGAAAAATAATTAGGTTTTGGTTCTGGTATGTGTAGACACTTTATTTTGTCTAAGCTAATTCTTTAAGCAATTTGGAACATGG
Source organism: Adansonia digitata (assembly GCA_029448705.1). Lineage (NCBI taxonomy): Eukaryota > Viridiplantae > Streptophyta > Magnoliopsida > Malvales > Malvaceae > Adansonia > Adansonia digitata. The sequence goes on from JAQSVH010221957.1 coordinate 11,983, forward strand.
ACGTGAGAGGGAACGATGATCATCGCCTAGCGAGAAAGTATTTTGGCAATGTTCAAGGAGGTCTAAGGATCATGTCAAAGGTAAATGCAAAGATGTGGCATCAAATTACGTAGTTCAAGGTGTCCGAGGACAAAATATATGAGAAAATTCATAATTTTACTTAAATGTATTGATAAATGGTTCTCATTTATCAATACAATGCTCCAACAACCAAAAAATTTGAAATATCCTCATTTGTATTGATACAACATGTAGATGTATTGATACATGAGCCTCTGTATTGATACAAGACCTCATATATCGATATTAGGCCATGCCAAGTCCAAAATATGCATTATGTAAAGAAATGTATCGATACATATCAATATGTATTGATACTGTGTTTTATAGTATCGATACATTGATCATTGTATCGATACAATGGTCACTGTATCGATACCATCAAGGTTTTTGGACCAAATGTATCGATAAATTATGCAATGTATCGATACATACATGCCATTTTCATGGTCTGAGCAGTTTTGACTTGTCCACCATTGATCTAAAACTCTATTTTAACTCATTTCTTTGCATCAGAAAAGATTGAAACACATATTAGATTACGAATTTAGATTTTCGAATTAATCATAACATTTTTTGAAGTCTAAATTGGATAAAAAAAAGGTCAATAACACATGATCACCCTATTCCTTAGCTTATTAACCAATATCACCATCAACCACCCTATTTGCTTGAAAATCATTTCAGCATTTAAACTAGTCACCCTATGCCTATCACATTGGCAGTAAGTAGCTCCCTACAGCCACCCTACAGCCACCATGCTGACATCACTTTGTCCCTCTTGAGAAATGGCCAAAAACACCTCCAAATTGGCTCCAAAATGCTGGTATAAATAGACCACTTCTATCTCAGCTGGAAAAGGTTAGATTCTAGCTCATTTTTAACTTCCAAAACACATTCTTACACCAAAAAAATAGAATCTCGTAGCTCTTCACTCACCACCCAAAAACAGCCCCAAAACACTCATTCCCAACCATTACACATTCTAAAAATCACCCTCATCCATACCAAAACTAAGACCTAATTATTTTTCTCTTTTTCTTGCTTATTAACAACAAAGAAAATAAGGAAATTCAAGCCATCTCTACTGCTCCAACCATTTGGCCAAAATTAAAGTTGTTAGTATAACTTCTTACTCTATCATTTGCATTTTTATTTTTCAGCATCTTCATCATTTTAATGAGCTCTCCATGTTTCCATCACCCTCTTAGGATTACCATGCATAATTATGGCTTTTGGTTGTGGTAGTTTAAGATTTGGATGCCTTAATGCCCCTTTAATGTGTAAAATGCCTCATTTCAACCTTATTAGTTTGATATCTCTTGCTCAGGCATTTTATGCCATATCCATGCATCTTGTTATCCTAATCCATGCATGAATCATTACCCTAACACATTTCAAGCACATTTACACATTAACTTGCATGAATCATTACCATTTTTAGCATCCATAACATTTTCTTGTCATAATGCATAACACTTTCTTTGTCTAAACCATTGGTAAAGTTAGCATCCCTATTCATGTTATGTGCCATCCCCTTGTATGTTCGTTGTCTTCTCTTTGTTAAAATGTATGTTTGATGGCTATCAAAACTGATTTTCAAGCCTCTCCAAGCCAAGCATGTTAACCTCAACCAATGAGGATTAGCATGGACTTAGCATTTTCCTTAAAGTTAGTAAAATATCTT
>JAQSVH010221968.1:0-13729 GCA_029448705.1 Adansonia digitata
ATTTTAAGAGAATGGAATACTTAGATATAGATTATGAAAAGCTCAATTCATTAACGATACGTCTGGTTTACTAAAATAATATAAAATTATAATAGAATAGTTATTTTAAAAGAATACAGTTGGAATGAAATATCTATAGCAATAGTTTAGTTTAGTGGAATGAAATATTATGAGATTCGAATCCTCGTTATCTAAGATTCGAATCTCTTAGAGCAATTTTATATTTTGATTAAGGTCAAAATAACTATCCAGTAGTGAAAGTGCGAAATTGTTATTCTGCCTTAAGAAAATAAAGTCAGAATTGATTATTCTACAAAATAGACATTCAGCAAACTAAATTGCTGTGTCAATGTAGCACACGGAATCAATCAATTAAAAAATAACTATTATAGTTAACTAAACATGTCGTAAATAATTTAATTTTTTGACACATTAATTTATTTAATATTTTTATAAAAATTAATTTTAATTATAATATAATGAATGATATTTTTAATTATTATTTAATTACACAATAAATATCTGATACAAAAAATGCAACAACATAAACAACATAACAAAATACTATTAATAAAAATTTACGTGTAAAATCTTAAAGTAAAAACTAATAATCAATAAATAATTATTTCCTTATAAAAAATTTTTCCCTAAAATTATCAAAGCCATCACCTCTCAATTTACTCCGTCTCTCCTCTTTCGCTCAATTCTTCTCCACTCTCCCACTCTCACTCTCTCATCGAGTCCCAGACCCAAACTCGATAGACGCTTGAGTCTCGATAAATTGATTGACAGAAGCAGCTCACCGACCCAGCAAATTCCTTCCCCTTTTTGCTTTCAACCCATGCCTCCTCCAGCCATATGGCCCCTGCTTTGGCCTGTGGCCGTCCCTTTCCGCGTTAAACTTGTGGCAAACCATGAAGATGGTTGTTTTTATTCTTTCCTTTTCTGATGAAAAAAAGAAGAGCTTTTGTCTGATTAAATTTTTTTAAAGGAAAAATGGTTTAGCGTAAATTGCGGCCCATTATAGCTGCTATTTTTTGTTACAGTGATTTTAGCGACCGCTGCTGGCCGTTATTGATGTGAATATCATTCACACCGCTACATCGACAAATAGCTGTGTGTGCAATGTCGAAAAAAGCGGCTGCGACACCGCTATGCTACCGGTTTTTAAATCCTTGGTCTTCGTCCCCGTTAAGATCTAACGGTAGTTTGGTTTTTTGACAATGTCTTTTGGGACGGGTTTTCGTGTTTTTGTTGTTTGTTTGAGTTTTGAGATCTGTAGATAAGGTAGAGGGCGTTGGAGGCAAGTTTTTTAATTCGGGTTGAGTCCGCCCGACTTGTGTCACTATAAATAATAAAAAAATATTTTTATTTAAATTTAATTATAAAAATATAAAAATATTGATATAAAAATATTTTTAAATTTTGGTTAATGTTTAAATAATAATTTATGCTTTCATGTTAGGCTAGGCTTTATCCGAACATTGATAAAAAATTTAAAATTTTTTTAATTGTTATTTGACCTGTTTTGATTTATAGATATTTTTATTTGAAAATATAGAATTATATTTTTATTTTAATTTCTTTTTAATTATAAAATTATAATTAAATTAATTATTAAATTATAATTTTTAATATTTTATTTTTTAATTATATAATTATAAAAAAAATTAAAAATAAATTCCATGAAATTTTTCTTAAAAAAAAAATTACTACACGGAAATTACCCTCAAACTTTTTTAATATTTATGTATATAAGGCTGAGGACGTCTTCCATGCCTTTTTTTTTTAATTTTTTAAATTTATAGACTGCTTTCGTTTTATGTTAAAAATAAGGTATTTTGATAAATAATTTGAAATGATAAGTAGTTTGGAAAATTAAAAAAATTTCCGATATTAGAATAAAAGCATCTGAATTAATTAGTGTACGAATAGTCATTCTTGCTTTTCTCCTCAATAGAAAGTGATCACAATACACCATAACAGAAAATGCAAGAATACAATAAAACTTATAGGAAATTACCAATTAATAAACTTCAAAAAAAATAAGTAGCAAAGCCAGCCCCACGTCAAAGAAATTTCCTGAAAATCTTCATCACCTAATAGCGTATAGCAAGTAAGTAACGAAGTCCACCAAATCATGTGGTCAGTGCGGTTTATTTGTATAACAACCTAATAGCCACCATAACTTCCACGAATATCCTAACAACAAACAAGTTTAAACCAACCTCTAAGAGAAACCCATCCATAAACATAATTAGAAATGCTAATGAACCTCCCAACGCTTTCGCAAACACGCTCGAAATAATCCAATATAAATATTCCATCGAGTTGGCTCCTCTCCAGTCCATTCTATGGACTGGAGAGGCCAATCCAACCTTAAGATGAAGACACATGTTCTATAATATAATAAAGGATTCATATTAACTCACCATTTAAAAAAAAAATCAGTAAGTGAATATTAACTCTGCCAACTAAGCTTTAATAGGTAAAAAATTATCAATGGAGAGAGCTTTTTTCATGCCATCCTCACCGAGAGATATAGCAATCTCATCCCGTAATCTTCTCACCACGATTTTGGTTTTTCTTTTCCTCTCAGAATGAAAATTTCTCACCAAAATCCATTGTTCATTCTTCTGTACAACAAAGAGATATATTATTTTTCTCGTGGAAGTCAACATGACTTATTTCTTAGTTCCAATTTGATAAGCTATACTACTCTGATCGAAGGTTTATTTGCACGTAAGAAGTTGTCATTTTGATGCGAATGCCAAAATCTCAACATGTATATGGTCTCTTTTTTGTTCGCTAAATCTATTATTTAACTGGATTGAATTATAGAATTTTGGAACTAGAAGAGTAGTATAGCTTATCAAATTGGAACTAAGTCATGTTGACTTCCACGAGAATCAACTTAAGGCTTTGTCCAATCAAATCGATGATGGGATGCCAGCTTCTTTTTGCAGCTCAGAGTACGGGTGTGGTTGAGCTCGCGGCTCAAATTTTAACGCTCAGCTCAACTCGAGCTTTTGAATTTTATTTTTAAAATTTAAATTTAATTTAAATAAAAATTAAATTATTTGAATTTAAAAATTTTTAGAAGTATAATTTGCTTCAAAGTTTCTAATTTCAAATGGTTCTAGTTACAAAGTACAATGTAAAAGATTTACCTTGATTACATCCTGGATCATTACGCGGGTTGTTGTGTCTCATCATTCACTGGAATAATTAAATGGGGCATATAAAAAACCTAACACGTAACAATTACAAAAGTAATTTGAAATCAGCATAAGAAATTGCTGACAACTAACATCATTTAGAATATACTCTTGTGATTAATATAAAGACTAAAATTGTATTACCATTGCATGGCAATAAAGTATCATGCAAATAAGTAAATAACAAAAATCAAAATTACCCAAGCTATTGGCCAAGTTGGTTGAAGAATACAAGTATTAGTGACATCATGTGGATGAGCTACTTCAAATTCCTAGTAGTTTCAACAAGTCATAGAAGAAAGAAAAACTAAACAAGACCTATCAACCCAAGAAAAAAAAACAAGAAATAACCTTGAGGTTTTTTCTTGTCGGCGCTTTTTTTCTCTTTTGCAGCTTTTCGATCCAACTTTTTATTCTCTTTTTACCCTAGCAAGAACTCTCTTTTTCCTTTAGTCCTTTAGCTATAAAAGTAGTCAAGGCGTCATTCTCTATTTCAGCTTTCTTCATTTGTGGTAGGGACAGCTCGTTAATCTCCGCGTTTAGCTTATCAACGTCAATTTTGTTCTTTAAAATATCTTCTACTTTCCAACTCAGTTCACCAGTTACTTTGACCACTAATTTAGAAGTTTTTTCACATTCAGCAGATCGAGATGCTAATTTGACCAAGTTGGGACATAAACTTCTGTGGCGATTCCTAACCTTCAGCTTAATATTAGACTGAATAGTTTTCCCATCAATCTTTAACAATTTCATTTTTGGACCTCGGGTCCATTTCTTCAGAATATAATGACTTGTTATTACCTTGCGATTCCTAACATCAGGAACTTCTAAAGCATGGTAGCACAATATCCCATATGTTTCAAACTTCTACAACTACATGAAATTGTGTGGACCCACCAAGATTGGTTTTAACCTTATCCTCTTCAGATTCTACGTAAATTCGAGTCACATACTCATGGCCTAATAGAGTTTCAACATTTTCTTTTACAATGGCAGGTTGATCTACGTCATATTGAAGTTAAAAATCTTCAAAGATTGGAATGGTATAAACAGCAGCAGCTTGATTTAACATGGGTGACCATTTCATTTTTAACCTTGGCAACTTTTGCCGTGCACTATACTCAGCTTCCAACTCTTTATAGCGTTTATCATTTCCCGCCCTCTCAAAATGATTGAAGAATCGCATAAGATCCAACTCTGATGTCAGATAACTTTTTAAAATTGCTTTTATATACTTTCACTAAGTTGTGAGCTTTTCATTCTTGATTGAAAAGTTCTTTTCATAAAAGCTCTAGCTCACTTTTCCTTTAGTTAAAATTTTGCAGCCATCCAAGTGCTTTCTCGAATATTATGACAATCTAGCATTATTTCCCAAGCAACATTTAAATCATCAGCTTCTTCAATGTCATATACGCATCCACTAAAATCTCCAAGAAAGCTTTCTTCCCCGTCTAAAAAACAGCCAACATTCTTTAGAGCATTTTGTAACAAATGCCAAGTGCACAATCCATGATATGAATCAGGCATCACTAATGATACAGACTTCGCAATTGCATGATCTTAATCGGTCAAATGGTTTTTGGTTTTTCTGTTTGACGTCCCTTCTAAAAAAGTTTCAAACAACCAAGCAAATGACTCAGTGATCTCATCAAGTAAAAGAGCAGCCCCAAATAGGACTATTTCGTTATGATTACTAAATCCAGCAAATAGTGCCAATGGTCGAGATTCATTAGTAGTTATATAAGTAGCATCCAAAGCAATCACATCACGAAAGTAACTATAGTCCGTGATCGTTTTCGCATCAGACCAAAATATGTTAAAAGGATTTTCCAAAGATTATTGTTGTTGAAAATACCTGAGCAAACTCCCTGCTTCCCCATATTCCCAATTTTTTTTTTTGCTTGCTCCAAAGATAATTTTTATGATTTTTATAAATAACACTACTAGATATTCCTTGTTCTCTTTCAATGATGGTTTTTTGGGTTATAATCTGAACAATATGACTTCTAAAGACAAAAGAAAACTATGTGACAATGTGGGGAACATTTTGCTATAAAGTCATGCCTTTTGGACTAAAGAATGTTGCAGCAACTTATTAAAAAGCAATGGTGACATTGTTCTATGACATGATGCATAAAAAGATTAAGGTCTATGTGAATGATATGATTGCTATAGGCCAACTTGGGAAATTGTTTGAAAGGCTAAAAAAATTCTAGCTCAAGTTGAATCACCAAGTATAACTTTGATGTTCGGTCTAAGAAGTTATTGGGTTTCATAGTTAAGAAGAAAGGGATTGAAGTGGATCCTAACAAAATACGAGCCATACAAAATTTGTCTCCTTCTAGTATACAAAAAAGAGTTGAGAGGTTTTCTGGGAAGGTTGAATTATATTGCTCGTTTCATCTCAACTTACGTCTAAATATGATCCCATTTTTAAGCACTTTTGCAAAGACAACACTAGTGAATAGAATTAGGACTCTCAAAAAGCTTTTGAGAAGATCAAAGAATACTTGTCAAATTTGCCTATTCTTGTACCACTAGTCCCAGAGAAACCTTTGGTTCTATACTTAACAGTATGTGAAAAATCATAGGGATGCACGCTAAAGTAATTAGATGAAATGGGCAAGAAAGAGCAAGGCATTTATTACCAGAGCAAAAAATTCACTAGTTACGAGTCCAAGTATTCAATGTTGGAGAAGATGTGTTGTGAATGGGCTTGGAAAGCTCATAAGCTCAAACAATATATGTTATACCAAACTACATGGCTCATAGCGAAGTTGGATCTTTTGAAATACATTTTTGAAAAGCCATCCTTGTCAGTAAAGATTACAAGATGGCAAATTATGCTTTCTGAGTATGATATTGTATATGTGACCCAAAAGGCAGTAAAAGGAGCCATGATATTAGAATTCTCTTTGATAGAGCTATTGAAGATTATGATCGTTTAAGGTTTGACTTTTTAAATGAAGATTTGATGGTTGTACTCCTAGTAAATGAAGAGGATGTGGGGAAAAACATGGAACATGTATTTTGATGGAGCATCGAACACTTTAAGGGTTTGAGGCAATTTTGGTATCTCATGATGAGAATTATTTCTCAGTTTTTGTGAGATTCGATTAGTTGCGTCAATAATATGGCTGAATATGAGGCTAATGTCATGGGTTTATAAATAATGATTGATAGAAAAATTGATGTATTGGATATGTACGGAGACTTAACTTTGGTTATTTACCAATTTTGAAGAGAATAAGAGACGAAGGATTCGAAGTTATCCATTACCAGAGCATGTGATAGGATAGACTAAGCAATTCGAAAAGGTTTGCTTTCAACATCCCCCTCGAGAGGAAAATCAAATCACTGATGCTCTTACTACTTTGGCTTCAATATTCTAATTGGGTATTGATGTTAAAGTCCAACATATTAAGTTGAATGTAAAAGACTCATACTGTTATGAGTAAAAGAAAAGATTGATAGGAAACCATAGTACCATGCTATCTTGTAATATATCAAGCATGAACAATACCCAAAACATGCATCAGATAATGATAAGAAACTTATTCATAGGTTGGCTATAGGCTTTTTTCCTTAATGGTGATGTTTTGTATAAAAGAAGACGAGATCAAGTACTCTTAAGAATACTTGAAGAAGTACAGAGAATACTCGAAGAAGTACATGATAGGGCTTGTATGGCACATGTTAGTGGCCATATGATGACTAGGCAAGTTATTAGGATGGGTTATTATTGATCAACAAAGGAGATGATTGCATTAACTATGCTAAAAAGTATCATAAATTTCAAATCTATACTGATAAGATTCATGCTCCCCTCAATGAATTGCATGTTTTGGCACCACCATGGGTTTTCTCAATATGGGGCATGGACATAATAGAACTAATCACTCCAAAACTATCGAATGAACACAGGTTCATTTTTGTTGTCATTAACTATTTCATGAATGGGTTAAGGCAACCTTATATGTAAATGTAACATAGACAGGTGTGTGCAAATTCATCAAAAAAGATAGAATCTGTTAATATGGGCTTCTAGAAAGAATCATTTCAGATAATGCTTGTAATTTGAACAATATAATAATTAAAAAAATATGCATAAAGTTCAAGATTAAGCACCATAATTCAGCACTATATCTCCAAAGATGAATAGAGCATAGAGGTAGCAAATAAAAACATTAAAAATTATGGAGAAGATGACTGAGACATACAAAGATTGACATAAAAAATTACCTTTTACCTTTTATGGTTATAGAACGTTGGTGTGCACATCTACTAAGGTAACTGTATGTTTATTAGTATATGGGATAGAGGCCATGGTATTAGTTGAGATAGAGATATCATCCCTAGAATGTTGACTGTGGTTGAATTGGAAAACGTTAAGTGGATACATGAAGGATATGAGCACCAAAACCTCATCAAAGAAAATAGGCTTACTGCACTTTGTCATGGCCAATTATATCAAAAGATAATGATGGGATCATACAATGAGAAAATTTACCTTAGAAGCTTTCGAGAAGGAAAATTGATCTTAAAAGAAATTCTTTTGTATTAGCATGATCATCGAGGGAAATGGATGAGGGAAGGTCCATATGTGGTGAAGAAGGTTTTTTCAAGTGGGCCATTAATTGTCATTAAAATGGATGAGGACAAATTAACAAACCTGATCAATTTAGACGTTGTAAATAAATATTTTGCTTGAAAAAAAAAAAGAAAAACCAAAATCCAACAAAGCAAGTTCAAGTTGCCAATGGAGTCTAAGCTGAAAACCTGGAAAGGTTGTTTAGATAAAAATCAATGTCACTGAAAAATCTCATGATTAGGGCAAAAATCCTTAAAATTGATAACCTAAAAAGGATAGTTTGGACCGTTAAATGTGCTTATATAAGAAGCTAAAGGGGATTATTAGAGAATCACATCGGTTGAAGATTATATGATAAAAGCAAATTCCAATTTGAAACTTGTTGATGGCATTGATCGGGCAAAATTTCAAGGAAAAGTCAAGAATTTGACTGATCATGATTGTTTATATGTTCATTATTTAGGTGACAATTATTGTATCTAGATTTCCTTTGCATTTTTCTTTGAAATGACCCAATTGAATTTCTATTGAACTTTGTTCCTTTTTCTCATAATAATTAAAGAGTCAATTTTCCCAATCTGCCTTGCTTTCCTTTTTCTCTTTTTATGCATTCTTGTTAAGGAAATGTACAATGTATTTTGTTTATTGTTTAGCTTGAAATTATGAAAGATAAGTTAATAGGATATAAGTAAAAGATTTTGTTTTCATTACTTTGGTAAGGAAATTGAGAACTACATGGCAGAAAATATAGGAATAGGAACAAGAAGGTATATGTGTCATTAAAGGTGGCAATTGGGCGGGTTCAGGTGGATTTAGGTCGGGTTATTTTGGGTTTGAATTTTTTTGAGTTTAGGCTAATTTGGGTTTGGGTTGATTCGAATTCAAATTCTTTCAGGTTCGGGTTTATTCGAGTTTGGGCCAATTTGAGTTCAGGTTTTTTTAGGTTCGCACCAATTTGAGTTCGAGTCTATTCGAGTTCGCGCTTATTCAGGTTTAGGTTGGGTTCGAGTTCGAATATATTTTACATTATTTTTTATGTAATTTTGAATTCTAAGCCCATGCCTAAATTTGGCTCAGTCTGCCCTAAAAAATCTTAATTCGATCTTATGTGCCTAGCCATGGCCTGAAAAATTTTTGAATTCTAAGCTCAAGGTTGAATTTGGCTTAGTTGACCCATTTAAGTACAAATCAGTGTTAATAATATTAAAAAGTTATTTTTATATTAATATTTACATATTTTATAATTAAATTTAAACTAAAACATATTATTTTATTTAAGAAAAATACTATTTCAAGTCGAGCGTGCTTGAAACTTAAAATATAAGACTTGGGCCTGATCGTGTCGGGCTTATTATGTTGGACAAGCTATTTGGCCCATGGGCGGGTCTAGTTATTAGCCTAACATGTAATTTTTTTATTTTTGATATGGTATTATCTATTATGACTTTCATATTTTTTTAATTTATCTTATTACTTTATTATATTATTATTAGACTCTAATTATCATTACTTGAAAAAAAAATAATAATAATAATATTCAAAGAAGCATTTAAAATTTTGCTATTAACATGTATAAACTCTCAATATTTAATGAATTTAACTAATTAAATTAAAAAAAATGATAAATTGATGATATACTTTATTGATAATGCTTTTAAAGCGCATGATATAATTTATTTGTCAATAAATTACTATTGTATCATATAATATATATATATATATACTTGCACAAGGGTCGGGCTACCCACTTGGCCTAATTGGGCTTAGGTCTGAATTTTCATATTTTTATTTCAAACTAGCTCGACTTAACTTGGAACAGTGATTTTAAATTAAAGTAACATATATTTTATTTGAATTTAATTATAAAATATATAAATATCAATAAAAATATTTTTTAATGTGTGAACAATAATTCTAGCTTGAACAGACAGGTCTAAACAAATTAAATAACTAGATTTGAGATTTTAAAAAATTTGGCTCGCCGCCTAACCCAACCCCTAAGTAAGTTTAATCACATATAAAATATAAATTAAGTTTTTAATATTTAATATTTAATATTTAATTTGTTACTGATATAGTATTATCTATTATGGCTTCCATATTTTTTTAATTTATTTTATTATTTTGTTATACTATTATCAGACTCTAAGTATCATTACTTGAAATAATAATAATAATAAAATAGGAAAAATATTTAAAGAAGTATTTAAAATTTTACTACTAATATATATAAACTCTCAATAGTTAATAAGTTTAACTAATTAAATTAACAAAAATGTGATAAATCAATAACATACTTTATCGATAATATTTTCAAAGCTCGTGATATGATTTATTTTTTGATAAATTATTACTTTATCATATATAGACCTACTCAAGGGTCAAGCTACCACATTGATCCAATTAGGTCTAGGCTTGGGATCTTAGAAAAATTCAAGCCGCAGTTCAACCTGACCCATGAGTATGTTTTATTATATATAAAATATAAATTTAAAATTTTGATATTTAATTAAATTATATATGGTGTTAATATTTAATTCATTTTTGATATAGTATTATCTATTATTGCTTTTATATTTTTTAATTTATCTTATTATTTTGTTATACTATTATCATATTTTAATTGTCATTACTTGTAGTAGTAGTAGTAATAATAATAATAATAATATTCAAAGAAGTATTTAAAATTTTTCTATTGACATATATAAACTTTCAATATTTAATAAGTTTAACTAATAAAATTAAAGAAAATATGATAAATGGATGATATGCTTTATTAACAATATTTTTAAAGCTCGTGGTATGATTTACTTTTTGATAAATTAATATTTTATCATATATAGACATGTTTAATGGTTGGGCTACTCACCTAGCCCAATTGGGTCTGGGCTCAAATTTTCATATTTTTATATCAGACTAACCCGACCTGACTCGAAATAGTGATTTTAAATTAATATATTTTATTTAAATTTAATTATAAAATATGTAATATTAATAAAAATATTCTTCAATGTGATGAATAGTAATTCTTGCTTAAATAAACATGTCTGGGCACATAAAATAAAGGCTTGGGCTTGGGATTTTACCAAAATTTAGGTCAGGCCCATGAGCAAGTTTAATCATATTTAAAATATAAATTAAGTTTTTAATATTTAATTAAATTATTAAAAGAATATTAAAATAAAATTTATAATTAAAGTTCTTGATTTATAAAAAGTTATTTAATTATAATTTTTACATATTTATTTTTAATATTAAATTTGGGTTCGGGTTCTTTCAGGTTTAGGTTATTTCGGGTTTAAGTCATTTCAAGTTTGAGCCATTTTGGGTTCGAGTTTCTCGAGTTTAGGCCATTGACTTTTGATCAAATTAGGTTCGATTCAGGTTTAGACTCAAGTGTTTAGGTTCGAGTTCATTTTGTCACCTTTAGGTGTCACTATTTGTGGAAATGAGAATGTATAGGTTATTTAGATGGGAAAGTTATTCTGATCAATGAAGAATGAAAAGTTGAAGAAATTACAATTGATGAGACAAAGAGGACATTTGATGCAGCAAGTCAATCAAAAAGACAAATTGATAGGCTTGAGAATATTTTTGTTATCATGATTCAGGGTACGTTTGACATTCATGTTCATGACAATCGTTATAGATGCAATGCATTACATTCATAAGTAAAGTCTTGATCTTTAAGGGAGATCTTTTATCAAAAATGGATTTCAAATACTCTTTTCGAACTAGTAAAATTTGTTTGGGTAAGTTTTTAAAGTTTATGGCCCATTCAAGGAGCATATTATTTTATTTGAAGGAAATTTATAGTTGAAGCCTCGATAGAGGAGTTTTTTTATTTTTAATTTAAAATGGAAGTTGAAGTCTCAATGGAGAAGTTCTCTCATTTTCAAATTTTTATAGTTGAAGCCTCAGTGGCTACGGTGGAGGAGTTTTTTTATTTTCAAAATTTTGAAGTTAAAACCTTAATGGAAGAGTTTTCTCATTGGGAAAATTTAAAAGGTTCCGGTGTCTATATTTTTACACACGTCTTGCTTCACAGCAAGTGCATGAGAGATAGTCGTAGACACCTAATTTTAACCCGAGTACTGTGATCTATGGCCATATTTACGAATGTTAACCTCATCAAGCCACTAGCTCAATTATTGGTTTGAGATAAGCTCATCGGCAAACCCATATTTGTGTCAATATTTTTATTTATTTATTTTTATTTTTACCAAAAAAAGGGGTTGGAATTACTGATTTCATCTTTAAATGACTAGATTTGTTTTGAAGAAGGAAAAATCAAGATTGAATCAAGGAAATTGCTTGGAGAGCAAAACCAAATTAAATCTGAGAAAGGAATTAAACTTGATTGAGGTCTAGAATTTAGGGATTTATTGGCAATCGATTAATTGCAAAACTTGGTGAGAGGATGGAGGGAAATTTATTTTGTATTTAGACTTTTGTCCCCTTATCAACTTCACAAATTGAGGTGATATCACAAGCCCTAGCACACGAAAAGACAAAAACGGACTGCTTAAAAGAAATTTGTGTTCGGAAGTCTTTGGAAGTCTTGGGTTTGGAAAGGAGGCTTCTTGTTTATTTCAAGGTAAAATTTTGAAATTGTCTTTTGATTTTTGATTTTCTTGTTTAGAAATATCGAAACTTTCTATAAAAAGAAAAAAAAAGGGTTTTCTTAAGCTTTCTCAATTCTTTTTTTTTTTTTTTTGTAAATCAGAGTTTATAAATTCTTTTTAAAATTTCATTAAAAAAATCTGGAATTTTCAGTTTTTGGCGATCAAAATATGAAAAACCTCGAAGTTTCCGGCGACCATATTGCTGCCAAATGAACACAAAAAGTGTTTGAATTTGAAGGCCCTTGGAGGATCCGCGCATTGACCTAGACAGGTCCCGACCAACATGTAATTATTTTTTAAACTTTATTTTTATGATTTCTTTTATTTACACGTATAAACTTGTAATCATTTTAGAATAAACTTATCTTTACTAGCTATTTATTTATTGCATGAAGCATAGTATTATTCCATTTTATTTGTTTATTTCCTTATTCATTGAATCATTTCACTTAATTAGCTAGAATTTAATTTAGTTACATGTATATATTTATATCGATCAGTAGTAAAAATTCATATAATTATTTGTTTGTATTCTAAAAGTAATTTATTTAACAAAATTAATCAAGGTCTTTTCGAGGATGAAATTCTTAAAAGGCTACGTTTGAATAGACCTATAAGAAATTTCTAGGTGAGAATTTTTTTTTTTTTAAATTTTACCAAATTGATGGAAGGTTTAATAATGAAGTTCGATATTAAAGGTCTCTCTTAATAATAATGATTTTTATAATAATGAATAAATTGTAATTAGAGTAACTTATGAAAATCTTAAGCATAAAATTGAAATTAAATAAGTCGATATATTCTCCGACGATGGAATTCTTGAGGGGCTACGTTCGAGTACACATTTAAGAAATTCTTAGGAGAAAATGCTTGTCTAAGCGTTATCAGATTGACGAAAGGTTTCGGCAAGCTATTTAGTAATTGACAAATATTTTTAAAAATAAAATCCATAAGAAATAAGGGCCTTTTAAATTAAGACCTAATTAGATCATATGATTAGCTAAGTGTTGTCTTTGAGACAGGCATTGCAAGGGTGTCAGTCTTTCATCGTGTGTAACCAAGCTCCCAAACCTTGTTATGGAGGCAAATTCAAACATATTCTTTTTTAAGATACCTTAATCAAACTTAGAATCACTTTAAGAGAAATAAATTTATTTAAGTAATTTAATTATACCTCAAAAAAGATTAGTAGTGATTCTCATATTTCGTCTAGCAATCGAATTTGCATTTGCCATGTTATGACAATACTCTTTTTGAGTTCACATATGAAGGATTGATCAATTGAAATGATCAAA
>JAQSVH010222008.1:0-13727 GCA_029448705.1 Adansonia digitata
AGGCTACCCAGATTCATCCTTACTGATAGAAAAAAAGATGATGGTTGATTCATTGGCATGTTGCAAGCCCCTTATTATGAAAAAGTTACGAGAAGCTTCTCAAAAAACTTCACGAATGTGGTTATACTCTATAAGAGGATCGATGAGGCCATGAAAAATGAATTGAGAAGAAAATGTATCTACAAAGATAAAGGGAAAAAAAATGAAGGTTAGTAAGCAATCAAAATCCAGCACTGTAGCCAGCTCATAAAGGAAATGATCATTAAAGAAAATGGCAAGATTATGGAAAACATAGAAGAAGTTTGAACGCCAATGAATTTAGTTTGGCAAATCCTGGTGCAAGCTAAGTTACTTAATGCAACCGAGAAGATAGAAGAAATGATTGACAACTTCTGAGACTTCCATACTATTTGTGACCATACTCTTCAAACATGCAAAGAGTTTTACAAAATGGTTCAAAGAATGATGAACGAGGATAGCATCGAATTTTATGATAAAAAGCAAGCCCCATATACTGAGTTTGCAAATGCAACACCATCTGTCAATGTATTAGAAGAGGAAGAGGGCAATCTCCCTTACAGGATTGGAAGGCCATTAATTTTGTACGATAATCGACTAAGAGTTAAAGTTATCCCCATTTAACCTTCGCAAAAAATGATAATTCAACTTCCATCTTCTTTCCCGTATAAAAATGATAAGGTAGTTCCTTGGAACTATAAAAGCAACACCTTAATCATTGAAAAATTTAGCTAGCAAGTAGCAAGTGTTGACCTTTCAAGGGTAAGCCACCTAACTCAGAGTGACTGATGTTATGCCTCAACAGCATCAAAAAATAGCACTCAATAAGAGAATGCCAATCTCATTTCTCAAGCACCAAAGTTTGCAACCAAGAACTCAGATTTGATAGCTATCAAAGGTCTAGTGAGTGAGAAAGAAACTATGAAATTCCTCAAATTCATCAAGCATATTAATATAGCATCGTCGATCAGTTGAATAAGCAACCTGCTAAGATATCTGTGTTGTCACTACTGTTGACTTCAGAAGCTCATAGGAATGCCCTTTTCAAGTTTTTGAATAAAGCCTATGTCCCTTCTAACATCTCTATAGGTCCGTTGGATTGCCTAGTGAACAATATCATCACTAACAATTATGTATCTTTTAGCGATGACAAAATCCCAGATGGAGGAAAAGAAAATTACAAGGCCTTCCATATCACCACATATTGTAAAGGTGCCACATTGCCTAAGATGCCCATTGATAACGGGTCGACTTTAAATTTAATACCCATGCCATGCTTGAACAAGCTCTCTGTTTATGCATCTCACATCCAGAATAGTCATACTATTGTGTAAGCATTTGATGGAACTTGCCAAAACATTTTCGGGAACATCACTATTTCACTCTAAATCGGCCAATGCACTTATAAAGTTGACTGCTACATGATGGACATTGCTTTATCATATAACTACTTATTAA
Source organism: Adansonia digitata (assembly GCA_029448705.1). Classification (NCBI taxonomy): domain Eukaryota; kingdom Viridiplantae; phylum Streptophyta; class Magnoliopsida; order Malvales; family Malvaceae; genus Adansonia; species Adansonia digitata. The sequence continues at coordinate 1,477 of JAQSVH010222008.1, forward strand.
AAAGGCCATGGATTCATTCTGCTGGAGCAGTGCCATCACCTTTGCACCAAAAGCTAAAATTCATCATCGAGAATAAAGTTATTAATATTGAAGGAGAAAAAGATATCATTGCTGCTACCTCAACTGATGCCCCACATGTCGAACTCGACAAAGATAGCCTAAAATCCTTTTTCCAATCTTTTGAGTTCGTCAATGCCACTTATATCAAAGAGGGATTGCCAATAGTCCATCTTTACCTTTCAGAAAGCATTCAAAAAGGGACTAAAGTTAATTGCTGGTAAGGGTGCTCAAACTGGAAAGAGATTTAGAAAATGCCTTTAAGGGATTGTTAAAGCCTTGAAAGTGGTCAACCAAATTGACAAAATGAGGTTGGAATTCAAGCCCAATGGACAGCAGAAAAGAAAGCAAGCTTAGAAGAACCATGAAAAAGGAATGGCTCATTTGTCAAGAGGAGACGTGAAGGATGGACCAATAATATTCACACCACTTCGCGAAAGTTTTTGCCCAAGAGGACATGTAAATATTGGCTCTGCTAGTGTTGTGCTTATATTAAACAAAGCATTCGAGGGTATCTTTATTAATTTGATTGGCAAGCAAAAGATGTCAACTACTAGTTCGGAGACTGGCATGTGCCCTTTAGGGTTTGCTCCAAGTGTTTGGACTGAGACCGAGATTCTCGTACTGTTCAAGTCTATTTCAAAGTAATGCTATGAACTAAACCTACATGCTCTCGCCCAAAAGCATTGTAGGATCCTTTGTATGGGCAGTTTTTATTAAGTATTATCAATGAAAATGACTAAGCATTTTGTATTCATTCTTTGTGTTTATAATTTTTGCCAACTATATGCTTTTTCTTCCACCTATATTGTTCTTTTCCATATTTTCAAGTACCCTAATGAAAGAGACATGAATGTTCATACTAAAACCCTAGGAATTGATTTTGAGCAATCAATCTGTGATGGTGAGGTTGAATCTGAAAAGGACCCTGAAAAGAACCCCATACCCTTAGACTTATTGAAACTAGTTGACAGAAAGAATAACAAATATTACCTCATAAAGAATCCACTGAAACCATAAACCTCGGAACAGAAGAAGACCCAAAACAAGTCAAAATCGAAACCTTCATAAAGCCATCAACTTGAGCTGAACTAATAAACCTTCTTCAGGAATATTGAAACGTATTTGTTTAGTCCTATCAAGTGATGCCTGGACTAGATACCAACATTATGGTTTATAAACGTCCCCTCAAACCTGAATGCAAGCCAATCTAGTAAAAATTAAGGAGGATGAAACCAAAAATGCTCCTTAAGATCAAGGAAGAAGTCAAAAAGCAATATAGAGTAGGATTTCTCAAGGTAGCCAAATATCTGGAATGGATAGGTGACATAGTCCCACTTTCTAAGAAGGATGGTAAAGTTTGAATATGCGTGGACTACCTTTGACATTTTTTTCCTCTTGGTTAAGCAGTGAAACTTATGGCTGCCCTCTTAGGAAGGACCTGAATTGAGCTAGCCTCAAAGATAATTTTTCTCCACCTTATATTGATACCTAAGTCAACAACACTGCCAAAAATGAACTATTTTCTTTCATGGATGGGTTTTTGGGCTATAATCAAATCAAAATGGCAGCTGAAGACATGGAAAAGACCACTCTTGGATGGTATAAAATGATGCTTTTCGGGTTAAAAAATGCTGATGCAACTTATTAAAGGGCTATGGTAACATATGCATAAAGAAATAGATGTCTACATGGATGAAATGACTGCCAAATCACCAAAAAAGAGTGCACATGTTGCCAATCTGCGAAAACTCTTTAAAAAGCTACGTAAATGCTAGCTGAAGCTAATTCCTGCTAAATGCACTTTGGCATCACCTTCGATAAATTTTAGGGTTTATTGTAAGCAAGAAAAGAATAGAGGTGGATCCAAATCCTGCCACTACCTTGAGCTCAAAAAAAAGTGAGAAGTTTCTTAGGAAGACTGAACTACATAGCCTGATTCATATCTCAACTGACTGACAAATGCGATCCGATCTTTAGGCTACTGAAAAAACAAAATCCTAAAGAATAGAATCACAAATGCCAAGAAGCTTTCAATAAGGTCAAACATTACCTTTCAAACCCTTTAGTACTTGTGCCACCAGTGCCTAGATGACCACTAATTTTGTATCTATCAATCTTAGACAAGTTGATGGGCTGTGTATTAGGACAACATGATGAATCAGGAAAAAAAGAACAGGCTATCTATTACTTGAGCAAGAAGTTTATAGAATATAAAAAAATTATTAATTCATAGGGAAGCTATGTTGCACTTTAGCTTGGATGACTCGAAGGTTAAGGCAATACATGCTGTACCAAACTACATGGTTAATTGCCAAGCTTGATCCCATCAAGTATTTGTGCGAAGCCCTCGCCTTATCCGGGAGATTAGCCAAATGGCAAGTTATGCTTTCTGAGTACAACATCGTGTATGTGAACCAAAAAGCCATTAAAGGCAGTGTAATAGTAGACTTTTTGGCAAGTCGAGCCACAGATGACTATTAGCCTTTAAACTCTTAGTTCTCTGATAAAGACTTGATGTGCATATCTGAGGCAGAGAACACTATAAATGTGGGTTATCATGGAGGTTGTATTTTGATGAAGCTTCAAATGCACTGGGCATGGAATTAGGGTAATTCTCATCTCACCTGAGGGAAACCATTACCCTTTCATAGCCAAATTAAACTCTAACTACACCAACAGCATAGCTGAATATGAGGCTTGCATCATAGGACTCCAGGTAGCCATTGAAAAAGGCATTCGAATATTGCAAATGTTTGGAGATTTAGCCCTCATCATTTACCAACTAAAGAAAGCATGGCAAACACGTGATGCTAAACTGATCCACTATGGGAATCTAATATCAGAGCTCAAAAAAGAGTTTGATGATATTAGCTTTCAACATTTACCTCGAGAAAAGAACCAAATTGCTTATGCCTTAGCCATTTTATCTTTCATGTTTAAAGTTAATTGAGAATCGGACATTGCTTCTATCCAAATGAGTATCTTCTCTACCCCGGCACATTACCAAAATGTTGAAGAAGAGAAAGACGGTTTGCCATGGTATCATGAAATCCTTTAGTACATTAAGAATCAATAGTACCTAAAAAGTGCCATTGAAATTGATAAAAAAACCATTAGATGATTAACTGTGAATTTTATTTTGGATTGTGAGATTTTATACAAGAAGGGCTGGGACGAGGTGTTACTCCAATGCGTGGATGCCTCCAAAGCCAAAAGAATACTTGAAGAAATTCATGAAGGGATTTATGGTATGCATGCTAATGGACACCGAATGGTAAGACAAGTCATGCAATCAGGTTATTATTGGTTGACTCTCGAAAAGGATTGCATTGACAATGCTCGAAAATGTCACAAATGCCAAAGCTACGCTGACAAGATCCATGTCCTACCAATACCTCTACATGTTATGATAGCTCCATAGCCCTTTTCTATATGAGGCATAGACATGATTGGACCAATTACCCCTAAGGCTTCTAATAGGCATCACTTTATTTTGGTCGTGATGGATTACGTCACCAAATAGGTAGAGGCAGCTTTTTATGCTAATGTTACTATATCTGTCATGTGCAAATTTATGAAATGGGACATCATCTATAGATGCGGTCTTCCCAAATAGATCATTACTAATAATGTACGTAACCTAAAAAATAAGATGATGCAAGCAGTCTGCTCTCAGTTTAAGATTCAACATCGAAACTTTTTCCTATACCATTCAAAGATGAACGGAGCAGTTGAAGCCGCCAATAATAATATCAAGAAGATAGTTGAAAATATGGCTGAGATGCACAAGGATTAGCATAGGAAGTTGCCTATCACACAACAATACAAACTTCTATGGGTGCCACCCTATTCTCTTTGGTCTATAGCATGGAGGCTGTCTTGCCAATTGAAGTTGAAATCCCTTCAGTTAGGGTCCTGATGGAATCACAACTTGAAGAGGCTGAATAGATTAAAAACTAATACGAACAGCTCAATCTCATCAAAGAAAAAAGAATCGAAGCCATCTATCGTGGCTAGATGTATTAAAAGCATATGATAAGAGCCTATGACAAGAAAATCTGTCCTTATTGATTTCGAGAAGGTGACCTGGTGCTCAAACAAATTCTCCCGGTACATAAAGACACTTGTAAAAAATGGACCCCAAATTGGGAAGGGACATACATGGTGAAACATGTATTCTCCAGAAAAGCTTAAATCTTAACTGAGATGGATGGTAGCGACCTGCCCAACCCCGTGAATTTTGATTCTATTAAGAAGAATTATGCCTAAAAGGACCTCAAGATGAAAACTTGGAATGGCATCTTATTAGTCCCTCACCTACCACTCACAAAAAAAAAAAACAAAAAAAATAAGAAAATAAAAAGAGGAAAGAAAAGAAAATTAGCTTAAGTTAAAACCTGAAAGTGTGACTTAAGTGATCAGACCTCCTCATTCAAACAAAGCCAAGCCCAAACTACCGTTAGCCAAAACCAATCTTCCCCATATTCATAACTCTAACCAAGACACCAAGTCATAACCTAACCCATTTGTTCTGTGTTGACCAACACCACCAAAACCTCATCCATACTTGCACTCGAAAAATTAAAACTACCTAACTTTAATGCCTTCATCCCACCATGGGCCAATCTAAGGGATCTTTTTATGAGTCGCCAATACCAAAAGAATCAATTGCTTGAAAGAAATCTCTGAAAGCACTCAATGGAGAATTCATGTCATCAGTGTTAGAGCCAATCGACTAGAAAGACTTTTCATATCTCTTTTGTATTTTAAAACCTTCCACAATCTTAGAAGTTTGTCATAAACTGTTCCCTTTTTCTTTGAATAAAAATATTACTTAATTTTTCCCAGAATCTTTTCATATCACTATATTTCATGTTGCATCATGTTTATCATTTAATTGATAATGCTTGATAAACAAACAAAACTAATAACATGATTTTGTAGCATTACTTCAAAAGATAGAACTTCGCAGGAACTTTCATGTTTAAACACCAAGAATGAACTCTTAAGGCCACAATCGGTCTTGTGTAGGGACCCCATATCTGGAGAATATGCTCAAAACCTCCTCAGTAAGTGGTCATGGACCTCTTGTACCTTTAAAGAGGGGACAACCTTAACATTTAAAGCCTCTAAAAATCTAGAACAAGATTGACAAACCTTGGGCAAAAGGCCACCTCACCAAAGTCAAAGAAAGCCTAATTCCAGCCATTAGATTAGGCCTTTAAAGTCACCCTTGTATCAATTAGGTAGGCATTTGCATCTCCATACATTATGCAGCATTTAACATCTTATAGGTATCAGCTTCTGTACGCAAAAGTTAAATTTGTAGGGAACCTAAGGTATAATTTTCTTATTTTAAAAAACCTCAAAAGACCTCAAATAAGTACCTTTGACCTTATGTGCTCATTGAAAATCACTCAAGAAGGATATCTAAACTCTTACCTTAGTCTTTAAAGAGCAAGACGTTTCCTTATCTTAAAGCCCACACAAGCTGATGGCAACTACCTACCTTAGTCCTGAAAGAGCAAGATGCTTCCCTACCACAAATCTATACAAGCTAGTGGCACCTACTAACCTCAGTCCTCAAAGAGCAGGATGTTTCCTTACCTCAAAGCCCACATAAGCTGGTGGCACTATACTACTCATCTGTCTTCAAAGAGCAGGACACTTTTAAAGCCCCCATAAGCTGGTGGCATCTATTTACCTTAGTTCACAAAGAGCTGGACATCTTTCTTCACTTACCTTAAAGCCTACACAAGTTGATGGCACTTATCTACCTTAGTCCACGAAAAGTTGGACATCTTTCTTTACTTACCTTAAAGCCTACACAAGCAGATAGCACTTATCTACCTTTGTCCATGAAAAGTTGGATGTCTTTTTTACCTCCCTCAAAGCCTACACAAGCTGATGGCACCTATTTGAGAAAAAACGAAAAACAACCTAGTAGGGAGGTCAAACCCTACAAAACTCATCAAAATCTTTTTTTTTTGGTAAGTTGTTTAACTCATCTTGACATGATACAAAACAACTCTCTATTTCTTAGCAGGCACAAAAATCCATCACCCCATCCAAACAATATGGTGTCTCTTTGTCTTTGCCCTATTCTTAGTACTTAGTAATGGCTAAAGATGGGCAGCTATAGACACCTCATTTTGTTCAAACCAATTTTTAGCATCCTAGGAGTTGGGTAAAAGATAATAAAATCAAAAAATAGAAATAAAAGCTGAGGGATGACTATTGGGTGCCATGTCGCCAGGCATTATTAGAAAAATCTAAAATGCCTATAGGCCTTATTAAAGAAATTGTAAAAACAAGCATTAAAGGACACTTTTCATGGTGCCACCAAAGTTATTCAAATAAATACATAAATCAATTTCCCATTGTTTATGACCAAGTTAAGGTAAATCAGGAAGCCACAGGTATGTACAAGTTATATTGGGGTGCAAGCATTGATATCAGGCCTTTACAGTACAAAAAACTTGAATTTTCACATGTAGTATCGATACAAGAGGGTTTGGTATCAGTACTTGGCATGTTTATATTGATACAAACCTTAGTGAAGCTAAAGTTATGATTTTTCTATACACAAGCATGAGTATTGATATAAATCCATGGGGTATCGATACTGGACTCTAATTCTTGAGACTAAAAGTGTTTTTCCTCTTAGTCTCGATACATAACTCATTGTATTGATACTTAGGAGTAAAAAGTACCTTGTGTCTCGATACAACATGTTTTGTATCAATACACCAAGGCTTTTTTGCCTAGTTCAAGCCATTTTTCAGCCCTTGAAAACCTGATTTAAAAATGTTTTTGCACCAAAAAACTATTATAAAACATTGCAAACCTCAATTATGGGTTCATTAACAGATTTTAATAAATTTTTGGAGCCCAAACAATTAATGAAAAAGGTCATTTTCATAAGATATATGGGTGTAAGAGGGTGTGGGAGGCATATCTCTAGCTCCAGGCTTTCACAGCCTTTTTGCCTTCTTGCTCAGAATGGCAAAACCAATAAAAAAAAGTCAACTGAGCATGGAAGCTAGAGGTGTCCCTGGTTCAGAAGAAAAAATAAAAAATGCACTTTGCATTATCTTCTAAAAGGAAGGGCTGAACAAAAAAAAGAAGAGGAACAGAACTAGCTATCTCAAAAAAAGCTTTTTCAGCTATCAAGGAAGCTCTCCAGTATTCCTACAAAAACTCATCATCCATCACCATAAATCTTTCAGCCACTTTAGCTTTAAAAACTCACCAAAACACTATTCTATTGCCTTTCACCCTCAACTAACCTCTATTCTCATAGCTTCCTAAAACCACAACCAGAACACCTTCAAAAACTCAACCTTTCACACACTTTCATCAAAATACCTTCTCAACACTAAAAAGCTTCTTTCTTTCACCCTTTTCTTGTTAAACACTAGCCAAAAAGAGGGAAGAAACTGAGCTTAAAGTCACTACCTTAAAAAAGGAGGAAACTTTAAGCCTTTGCTAATTTTTTTGCCTTATAATTTCTGTTTTGATCATCCATTTCATTTTAGTGAGCCGTTCGTGTTGCCATAACCCTCCTAATGCTCTCATGCATCTTTTTTGCTTTGGTTGTGGTAGTCCTAGGATTTGATGACCTTCTTGACACATTGATGTTGTTAGATATATAAACTCATCATACTTCATTCTTATCATCATACAGCCTCTGTTCATGCATCTTTTGCCATGTCTCTTCCATATTCACATATCTATTTCATATTTAAATGGTCACCTTAATGTGTCTTAGTATGTTCAAACATTTTCCTTGTGTTTTAGGGAGGATTATGAAATAAAAATGCTATCTTGACAACTATAACATCCACTCCTGTGTATAAACATGTTTATATCATCTCCATGCACCTTATTTGTCATCTTCTTGCATCTATAACCTATTTCCATGTCAAAATGTCATTTTTGCTTGTTTGCATGTTTAATCCATGTTTATCTTTGTATTTGCTATATTTTGTTCACGATATCTCCATTAAAATACTTGTTTGTCTCTCATAAACTGATTTTTACAAAAATCCCCAAGTTAAGTTTATGCTACCTCCAATAGATGAAGAATAGCATGGACCTAATGCTTTCATTAAATTGGTCTCCCAATATTGGAGGTAAATCAACATTTCAGCTCTGGATTTCATGGTGAAATATGTTTATTTAAAAAAAAAAGAAATCAATTTTGGTATTAAACCTTAATCTGGAGTCTCATGTTCATTTTGGTGACATGGTCAATGGGTTGTTCCATTATCCTAAACTACTCCAGGATTATGGAATAAACTTGTGAAGCCCGTTACTTTCTGTCATGGAAGTTCAAACGTGTTAAGCCCGAGTCTATCTTTAAAAAACTAGAATTTTGAATAATTCCCCTGTTTTTGCTTTGGCAACACTATGATCCAAACTTTAAAAACCATTTTTGAACCAAAAAATATTTCCTTTGATTTTTCTAATATTTTTCCTTTAAAGAGCATCGTATTGCCTTTCTAAATGGTGCTTTATTTGCCCTCAGATCATTCTAGACAAGAGAGTTATGATTTTTTGAACCTTGCTATTTGAAACCCCTAAACTAGCGTGTAATATTCTCTTTAGGCCATTTTGGCCTATCATATGATTTTTACAAAATTTCGACATATTTTTCCCAAAAAGTTCATAAAATTACCTTTCCAAAAAGGTAATATAATGAACAACTTCTCAATCCTCGTAGTCGAACCTTGTTTTTGTGGAAGATGTACCCCGGCCCTGTATCATGAACACATGAAGGGTACGGCATCGGGTCAAATAGGAAGAATTCTCCAAACACTAAAATCCTCGTTGGACGGAAAAAGGAAGGCGAAAGCCTATCTATAACTAGGGACCGCCAACCCAGACTTTGATCAACAATAGGCCAACTGCTGATTATGGTAGTGAAAAGAAAGCCCATACCTAACTCGCTATGCTTACAGCTTGGCACGGTCTCGTGCTATGCTATTTGATCGAGATTAGCTTAGAAGATTTTTCGAATCCATCATGCCTTTTTAATTGTACATGCTGCCAAAGCTGAGATGAAAATTCAAAAATTAATTCTACCTAGAAAATAATTTTCCAGAATTTTCATAATATTTTTATATTAAACCTTGCCTAGTTCCTTTCCAGCAGTACCTCATTTACCCTCTAAAATCTTCGGATGCACTTGAACAAAATCTGAAAATGGAGACAACACGATGTTGTCCCTTATTTTCAACCTAATTTTTGAATCCCCTTTTTATCGAGATGTTCAGATGTCTTGAAAATGTGTTCGATTGATTCCCCCACAACATCAACCCTTATTTGAGTCTGATCAAGAATAAAATGCGAAAAATAGGATTTCACATTAAAATTTTCGCTAGTGGAAATATTCTAACTCTATACTAAAAAGGGATACTCTAACCCCTTTTTTTAATCAAAGTTTAAATTTACTCTTTATTCCTAAATGTTTTCTTTACTTTGGGGATACTTTAACCCTATGACTCCAAGAGGATACTCCAATCCCTATTTTTTAGAAAAAAGAAAAATTTTTTATCCTAACTATTTTCATAACTATATTTTAGGGGACACTCTAACCCTATTTCTCTAAGAGGATACTCTAAACTTGCTTTTATCTTAAAAACTTAAAATTTTCTCTTTTCTGGATGCCTCAAACTATTTTGATAAAAAATTATCTTTGTTCTTTAAATTACCACCGAATCCAAACTGGTCTCTAAAATTATTATTCGGGTTATTCTTTAATAATCAAAGGTAATTATGAGATACATTTCGATTGCCCCTTTTTTATCTTTTTTGTTTGTGATTGCTTGTTTATGATATTATTATATTTCCTATTTTTTACCTCACTAACTTGTTTGCTTTTGTCATGTTATTATGCATTCATATTAAAAATTTTGTTTTCCAATAAAATATACGGGGTGATGTTTCGTATTGGTACCTCTCCAATACCTAATACGAAACATTAAATTTTTAAAATCCAATCCAGACATGGTTATAAAAAAACTCCCTATGTTCCTCATACCTTCGAGGCACATAGGTGATCTAATTTTCCTTCATTAAAAAAACCCCAGGTTTAAATTTTCCAAAACCTCATGCATTAAAGAGGCTTATATCTAATTAGAGACCAAATGGAATTGATTTAACTAAGACCACAGTGAGATATAGTTAGTAGGTATCAATTTTGGGCGTCGTAAGGATGTTAGTCCTTCTTGCGCGTAACTAACTCCTGGGCCTAACCAATAAATCTTTGGACTTTGTAGACCTTAAAATCAGTGTTTTGAGTTTTGTAACTCGTAATATTGTTTTCTATAGGTGTCTGATCTTGCCTAGCCTAATATGATCGATGGCGACTCTGAGTTTATAGCCACTTCGTGGTGGCCATCCGGGTCTAGTTGGATGAGCGACTCATTCGGTGGTCCCTATCTCCTTCATATCATCACGCCTAATCCAAATCCCAATCAAGGGATAGCTTAAATGCTCGACCACAGCTAACCATTATTTATTTTTAAGTCGAGCATGCTATGCCTTTCGGATCGTTCGAAGTTTTAAAGGCTGGACATGTAATGACATAGCTAATTTGACATACTGAATCAAATGCAAATGGAATGGGTATCAAAGATGATTGCAAGATTATAAATAATAAAGCAAAAGTCAAAACGCCAATGAATTTGGTTTAGCAAATCCTAGTGCAAGCCAAATTGGTTAATGAGGCCAAAAAAACTGAGAAGAGAGAGCCGATGACTTTTGTGTTCCATACCATCTATGACCATATTCTTTAAACGTACAAAAAGTTTCATGCTATGGTTTAAAGAATGATAAATAAGGGCAGCATCGGATTCTATTATAAAAGGTAAACCTCACTAACTAAGTCAGTAAATGGATACCATCTATCAACACCATAAAAAGGGATAAAAAAATCCTTTTTACAAGGTTGGAAGGTAATTAGTCTTATTTGACAACTGACCAAGTATCAAAGCTACCCTTGTTCAGCCTATGCTGAAGATAGTTGTTTAACTTCTATTCCTTTCCTTCTAAAGACAACAAGGTGGTTCCTTGGAAATATGTAAGTAAAACTTTAATCATCAGAGAATCTAGTCAACAAACAGTAAACATCGACCCCTTAAGGGTAAACCATCTAACTTGAAATAGCAGATGTGATGCCCTAGCTACACCAAGAAGTGAAACTCAACAAAAGAACATTACTCCTATTCTTAAAGCATCAAAGTCTGCAACTAAAGAATCAAATCTGATAGCTATCAAGTAGCTAATGAGTGAGAAAAAAGCTACAGAATTCTTTAAGTTCATTAAGCACACAAATATAGCATCGTAAATCAGTTGAACAAGTAAAATGCAAAGATATCTATGTTATCACTACTATTAAACTTTGAAGCTTAAGGAATGCTCTTCTTAAGGTCTTCAATGAGGTATATGTCCTTCTAGACATACCAATAGGCTAGTTGGATCGCCTAGTAAGCAACATCATTGTTGACAACTATATATCTTTCAATGATGATGAAATCCCTAATAAAGGAAGAGGAAACTATAAAGCCCTTCACATCACCATATACTACAAAGGTAATACATTGCCCAAGGTGCTCATTGATAATGGGTCAACATTGAATGTAATGGCCATATCATGCTTAAACAAGCTCCCTATTGATGCATCTCTAATCCAAAACAGTTGCATGGTTGTGTAAGCATTCGATGGAACCTATAGAAACATCTTGGGAAACATCACCATTCTACTCTAAATTAGCCTATACACTTATCAAGTAGACTTCCATGTGGTAGACATTACTCTACCATATAATGCCTATTGGGAAGGCCTTGGATTCACTTTACAGAGGCAATATCATCAACATTGCATTAGAAGTTAAAATTCATTATTGAAAATGAAGTTGTCATCATCGGAGGAGAGGAAAATATTATCATCGTTACCTCAATTGATGCCTTACATATCGAATGTGATGATGATGTTGTAGAATCTTTGTGTCAGTCCTTTGAGTTAGTCAATACCTCTTACATCAGGGAGGGGTTGCTAATGGTTGAGCTTCACCTATTGAGAAGCACTTATATAAGTCTAAAGTAAAAATTGATAAAAGTGCTCGAGTAGAAAAAAACTCAAAAAACATTTCTAGAGAATTACCAAGCCTTGAAAGTTATCAATA
>JAQSVH010222019.1:0-11423 GCA_029448705.1 Adansonia digitata
AAAAAATTATATTTAAATAATTATACTTAATCATACCTTATATATATAGTCAATTTTATTATCGAATATAAATATTTAAATATAATTATAATAAAAAAAGTAAATAACATAAACTCATATTGCACCAACATTAAATTTTTTTTTTTTATGTATCACTTTCTTTCTATTCTTAAAAAATACTAATAATTACTGGAATTTGATCGTACATACTATAATTATTATTTTGTTCAGAAAAAAATTTATAAAATGAAAGAAAAACCAAAACAGCACAGAGAAGCAAAGAAGAAAGTAATACTAATTATTAAGCTAATTTAAGATAATTAAGTGAGAATTATTACATAATGCATGGTATACATGCAACCGAAATTTAGCATCTTCTTTTTCTTCTACAATATATGTTTGTGTGTGTGTGTGTATATATATATATATATATATATATATATGGATAAGCATTTGTTTATTGTTTCCGTCCATGAAATTTATTTGAGAACTTCTATTTCAGCCTGCTTAATTCATCATTAGTTAAAAATCAAAGTAACTTTCACCCCCACATCTCTCAACATCTCCACCTCGAACATCATCGACCAAATAGTCTGTCTCTGTATCTTGGAACCATGGTTATGGCCGCTTTCTTGCTGCCACATCCTGTGGTTTTCGTATTTATAATTGTCAGCCCCAACTTGTCTCCGCCTCTGTTCAGACAGAATTTATGCAACTCAGTTCATGAAAATTCCAATAAAAGTCAATTTCTATATATTATAAACAATTTAAGTCCAGCATATCTCAAATTGTGGAAACTTCATAGAAAAATCTGATGTATACAACAATGAAGACTAAGGGGAGAACTTGGATGGTTGCTTTTATAAAAATTAAAAGCCTCTGAGGCTTATTTTCCCTGCTTCTTGTCAGCTTAAAATATCTGCTGTTTTATTGAGGCATTTTAACATATTTTATGCGTATTGTATGACGTCTAATTTCTTATAAAACGTGGAGTGAGGCTTTGGAGATGCTATATGGTTCATGTAAACATGGACCCCAATAATAATATCCATCACTTGTACAATTCTTTACCCTTCACTAAATGATGATTCTTAGAGTACAATGTGCAAGAAGTTGCTGTGCCAGGCCAGGCACTTGCATATAGTAATAAATTTCTGGTAACTGCAAATACTGCACTAGATTAAAGTTGGTTCTACGTCAGAGCCCAATTTGCTGAATTGTGGAGCTTGCATCGACTGTTTCCTCCTGACAGTTCCAAAGCGTCCAGGCTTGGATAAGGTCGCATAGGGTTTGTTATTCCTTGTGCAAAAGCTTAAAGCTCAGTGAGATACTAGAAACTGCCTTCATAGGCAAACAGCTGCACAGAATTAGCAGCTATGGTGGTCTTGATTTCTGCGACTGTGAGGCATATGGTTCAATTTGACACTAACTCAGTCCATTGGAATTTGATAGAGGCTTCGACATATTCACTTTACATAGGTAATAATTTAACTGTTCTATACAAATATTGAACAAAGTTCAGAGTTCACTTGTACTCCAGTCTATAGCAGGTGATAACAGAACTGAAAGTTAAAAAAGAAATACCATCCATTGACACTATCATTAGAACTCCTAAACATCTTGGTGGAGCATCTGCAAAGTGAAATGTTATGATACAACAGATGCATTCAGTTTTGAACACTAGGCCAAGCTTTGAGTCTCGGTACCTACCCTTACTATATTAAAATGACAATCATATTTAAAGGTTTCTAAGCTTCGATGTTTAAGCACGGAATAACATTCTCTGGCCCCAGCTAAATCTTAATCACTTAAAGCTTAGACCTTGCACCTCCCAGATCATCAAATACAATCAAACTTTACCAATTGCTTTTCTATCTTTAATTGCAGAGAATGCAAGTTTGGCCTGTCAAAGACAAGCAATCAAGAAGCTCAGATATTGCAATCCAAAGTAGAACGTAGAACCCTACAATGGTAAAATTTTCATATAATCTCCTAAATGGGAAGGAAAATATAATATCAATCAAACAAATCAATTAATCTCTTGTAAGCACCCCTCATAAGATTATGCTTATGCCAGACTACAGACTTCCATCCTGGAACAGCTATACATCTTACCCAAGTACTCATCTTTCTTTCTTTCTTCCTCGCAGACAACAATAACATCATGAGTAAAAGAAATAGATTGCTAATAAATATTAATTTCATCCATTCGGTGGTTCCTGTGACAAAAGTTAATTATGCATTTATGGATCTCAAATTCTTACCAAATATCAATTATGCCTATTTTCTGCATGAAGTTGTTAGATTTGAGACAGTTTAGGGACATTAGGACAACAACATTCATCCATTCGCCCTGAAATGAGCAACCCAGATGAATGCTATTTCTTCTCTTGGGTCAAGATGTAAATCTCTAATGTGATGAATAGAACATGGCTGGTCCCAAGGCTCATGTCATGCTGCGTAACTCTAATGCAGGTTAAACTGGCTTTCAGCATTGCTGCTCAACTTGTGCCAGAGCTTTGCACTTTAAGACATCAATTTTCTACTTTCTCCATATCTTTCCCTTATAGTTTTCCTTAATGGGTTATAGCTTCTTCAACCAAAGAATGAAAGAATATATCATAAAGGAGGAAAAATGAAAAGACTGGTAGGAGCTCCTGACGTCTGAAAGGCTGTAAGTATGAGAAATGTGAATGGTAATCAAGGCCTTTTCCATCCAGGAGAGTGACTCCCTAATGGAATCATCAAAAACAGCTGGTCGATGTATTCTGTAGAAACTCCAGTTGAACCCGTGCACGGTCCAGTTCTGCACATAGACCTTTGAGAATGCTATTCAAGACAATCACTAATAATAAGTGGAGAGTATCACTAACTGGTTCACTATTGGAATTGACTCTGAGCTTCATTAGATGAGGTTAACCACTCAACTCTGCTGCATTAAAGCTTTATTTTACTCTTTAATGTACAAATCTTTATTTGTCTATGGGTAATATTATCAAAAAGTTCTCATTCATTTATGCTAGAGGCTATGCAGTCATCTTGCATGCTAATTGAAAGCCACTCCACATATTCAGAGTACATTCCAAGAATCCATATTATTATACGGAAGAAGAGACATTGTTTGACATCAAATTTCACAGATTTCAACTCCTTTGTATATTTTGTTATCATGCAATGTTTGTTTATTTTCTTATGTAAGTCAATTGAATATGTTGAAATAAAAGGAAAATAAATTATATATTTATATCAAAGAAGACAATCTTGCGCAGAGGAATGATTAGCACAATTTCACAGATTAACAAAGTATTATCTAGAACAGGATTATATAACGTAGGTTTGCTCAAT
Organism: Adansonia digitata; assembly: GCA_029448705.1. NCBI lineage: Eukaryota > Viridiplantae > Streptophyta > Magnoliopsida > Malvales > Malvaceae > Adansonia > Adansonia digitata. The sequence continues at coordinate 3,346 of JAQSVH010222019.1, forward strand.
TTTTTTTAGTTTTTCCATATATTTGGAGGATAATACTTCATGCTTATGGCCAAATATGTATCGACATAAGTGTTAGACACTGATAGTTTAAGGGAAATTGAAGAATCCGGGTAACACAGGTGACATGAGAAGATGAGCTGCGTATATATTAGCAGACCGATCTTCCTCGTTACTTTATCCATACTGACATACAAATGAATAAGTAAGATGGGCTATTCAGTGCCATCTTCTTAATAATAAGGGTCCAACAGGGAAAACAATGGTAGATTAGTGAGAAAATGAAGGCAGCATATTTTGAGGGTAAAAAAAAGATAGAAAAGGCGAAGTACCTTAACAAGAGCGATGTTAGCTGGGATGACAGGGATTTCACCACTGGCAAATCCAATGACAAGAATCTGAGCATCCAATTCAAGAGCTTCATAGTTTCTTTAGCAAGCTTGCCACCAACAGGATCATAGAGAACGTCGAACCCTTTGAGGTTCCTTGACTTGAGGAACTCCTTCACTCCCGCAGTTACATTTTGATTCCATCAAGTCTACCACGTGGTCAACGCCCAAGGACTTCATAAACTGCACCTTTTCAGCTCCCCTGAGATTGATAGCAATACTTGAGTCTTGACATGAATAAAAATCACAATGCTGCTAACAATGTAATGGGGCAAGTAGTAGGCAGCTAGCTATGTTATTAACTCGTTTTTTTCCTTTAATATACGTGTTCAATACATATTCGAACATACATACAATTATATGATTTTTTAAGAACCTTCTAAATACATAAAAATCTTGAAAAAAATTGAATAACTTATGTCGGATACATATCTATGTCTAACACTCGTATCTAACTTCAAGTAACATAGGTAGGTAGGAGCGGTTGATGGAACGTTGGAGTTGAGGAAAGTAGAAAGAAAGAAAGAGAGGTCAACTTAGCCCTGTGAACAAAGGTAACATGCGAGGTCCCAAAGCCAGCAGGGAGTGCAGCAGCTTTCTCAAGTTGGCACTTCAAACCTAATCAACTAGGAACATCAGTTAAGCATTCTTCTTGTTTTTTCAATTAGAATATTTATTATTAATTAATTAATTAATTAAGCTAGAAATTAAGGTGCGCAGGACAGGGACAGACAGGAGGGATTAGTCTTGGCGATGAAGGTCGCGTAGGAGCCTAAGTCAGCAAAGGAGCAGACTCTGTCCCCCACCTTGAATTTGGTGACAGCGGGCCAACGGCATCGACAGTGCCAGCATAATTGAAGCCTGGGATGAAAGGGAGGGGAGGCTTCTCCTGGCACTTGCCCTGTATCTGAAGGTAATTGGCGAAGTTCAAGCTGGTGGCCTTAACTTTGACTCTCACTGCTGTCGGGGAGTCCAACTCGGGAATGGGGTGGTTTCTGCTTACCTCAATGGGCGACACAGACGACGACGATGATGTTGGATCACCCAATCTCTTGCACAACAGAGCTTCCATGTTTGTTTTTTTTTTTTTTTCTTTTCCTGTTTTCCTTTCAGATTCCCAAAAGGATTGGACCTTTTTACTGGTCTCTGGTTTTTATTTTCTATATATTTTAACGACAGGGTTGGAGAATAGACACCCAAATCAAACCCAAACGTATTCAGTCGCGTGGAACTTGGGAGAACGCTACTTGGGAGAAAACTTTTTTGTTGTGGTCAGTCAATATATATATATATATATAGAGAGAGAGAGAGCGAGAGAGAGAGAGAGAGAGAGACTAAAGACAAAACTCATTCTATGATTTCGTGTTTTATCCTGGTTGGTGCTATCCATTATCCTTAGATATCGACGGTCTGGTTTTGGATTTGGTACTGTTCAGACAACACTGTGGTGCAGATCGATTTCTGTTATATATAAATTGGCTTAGAATTTACTCTCTTATTCTGTATGATCGTGGATCCCAGACTTGGAGAGAGTTATGAGTATAGGAGGCTTGGTGTTTCGGTGTCAGTACCAGTTTCAGCATATAAGAAATGGAATCGTCATTAGCAGTAACACGCAAGGTCGTCAAACATATTACGTTTTCTCCCACACTAATTCTAGACCCCGCTATCCGACTCTCGCGACCACCATAATCGCCCATGCTTCTTCTCTCTCCGGCGCCGGGGCCCAATACCCTGCTGCAGGTGCGTTTCTCTCCTTTCTTTTTCCTCTTTTCGCTGCTGCTTCTTCTTCTTCTTCTTCTTCACGCCTATTTTCTTTGTCTTTATTTTCGACCAGTCTTGCAATTCATCTTACAATATGTTCTAAGTATTTCTTTCTTTCCCATACAAATTGTTTTTTCCTCATTTTCTTATCATACTAGTATAATATTTGGGATGGTCTATGTTTATTATATCAGACCATATTAAGCTACTCGAAACATGCTATTAAAATTCGTAGGAGAATTTGTGGATGCCGGAAGGAAGCAGAAAAAGAAGAGAATAGCAGGAATTGACCAAGATGAGCTGTTGGATCCAAAACTCTTGGCTGATCCAGATAGTTGCTTTTGTGAGTTTCAAGGGGTTGAAATTCATCACAAGGTTTATGACCCAGAGTCACATTCTTCCAACAACTCCTTGTTCAGCCACAGCCAGGACGCCCAAGACGAGACACAGACACCATCCTTGGGGCTTGGTCTTCCTATGATTCTACTACACGGTTTTGGAGCTTCTGTTTTCTCATGGAACAAAGTTATGAAGCGCTTGGCACACCTAACAGGCTCCAAAGTTCTTGCCTTTGATAGGCCAGCATTTGGCTTAACTTCAAGGCTTGATAATTTTGGGACCAAAATCAGTACTGATGCAAAACCTTTGAATCCCTACTCAATGGCGTTTTCTGTGCTTGCTACGTTGTACTTCATCGATTTCTTGGCTGCTGAAAAGGCAATCCTGGTGGGGTATGCATCTTTTTCATCTTTGTTTTCTTGCTTCCTACAGATACATACGTATGAAAGCCTATCTCCTTCGAATTAGATCCGAGTTTCTTTTGAAAATGTACTACTGGTATAAATTATAAAGGAGGGATTGTTTCTGTTTTACGGTTCCACTTCCATGAACACTGATACCTTTCTTGACCACTTTAAAACTTGGCATCTCAGGCATTCTTCTGGTTCTCTTGTAGCAGTTGACGCATATTTTGAAGCTCCTAAACGTATTGCTGCTTTGATCCTTGTTGCCCCAGCAATATTGGCCCCACGAGCTATTCCTAAGCCTAAGGCTGTTGAGACTAAAGGAGACGAATCAGACTCAAATAATCTAGGAAAGCGGCGGTTCAAGCTTTTTGAAATTTTATTCAGGTTTATCAAGTACATCTCAGAAGCAATAATGCGAATGATGAAAGGGATGGCAGATATGCTCAACTCTCTGTATAAGAAAGTGCTTTCTTCTATTCTTCGATCTGCCTTTGCTGTAATGCTGGTACTGGCTTTCTTTGCCGATAATTTTTGCCATACATCCTGCTTGGATTACTTAGAGGCTTTTGCCAATTAAAGTGGATTTTTAATCCTGGCAAATCAAATTATAGTACCAAATGTGTGACACCACCTTGAAGATATCTCCTTTTTTTTTTCCTTATTTTTCTTGAATTCTTGGAAGTGATACTGCTTCAAAAGAACCACGAATTTTTTAAATCAATAAAAGTCGAGCCCCAATATAGATGGGTAAATTAAATCTCGAGTTCTTAATGCTTTAGCAAACAACATAGCACATGCCCTGGCATAGCCCTGCAATTCACTCTTAACCACGATATTCATTTCATCAAGACTTTGCTGCTTAAAGAAATCTCACTAACAATGCATCTTTTAAGTAGTTTTTTTCTTTTTTTCAATTTTCAATTTAATTTTGCATCTATTTGATGTGCAATAAAGCTAATTATCTATGTTATTTCTCAGATAAGGATGATAATTGATAAATTTGGTATAGCTGCTGTAAGGACTGCATGGTATGATTCTAAACAAGTCACTGAACACGTCATAGATGGCTATACCAAGGTGATTTACACTAATCTCTATATTGTCTTATTCTTGATCCTGGGAAGATGTAATGGAATGCTTAGCTGGTCTTATTATTTGCTGTTGCCTTCCAGTCGTAGTGGTTAAATCAAGATTTGTTTATGCAGCCACTGAGAACCAAGGGTTGGGACAGGGCTCTTCTAGAATTCACAGCAGCAATGCTTATGAACGGCGAGTCTGAAAAGAAGCCGCCACTGGCAAAAAGACTGCATGAAATCTCCTGCCCTGGTAACACTTTCTTGCTCTATATTATAACTTTTAAATTGGAAAGATAATCAGGCAAAATGGCAAATTGAAATGCCTCTTTGAATGGGCAAGTAGTGCTATTTATGGTTCCAGTGGATGTGCTGAGCCATAAAACAATTCAAAACAACACCTAGGCCATACTAACAGTCCAAGTCAAATCACTGTAGCAGTTAAGTCTCAATTGTTAAGGCTATAAGAACCTAGGAAAGAAGTTGAAAGAATGTTCCATGAAAGATTTGTGAACCAAAAAATTTTAGTCAGTCTACCTATTATCATATCACTAATGGATACGCCACTCTTATTTACTGCTAATTGTTTCAGTAGTTTAACATGAAAATCTGAATATTACTTGTACCAAGATTCTAATATTTTTGTAGTTCTTTAGTCTGCTATGTTGCCTTATTGTTAATATGAATAGGCAGAATGTGATAGTTCGCTTTTTGTTGTCTTAATGAAAATTAGTGCTGATTGTCTCGGGTGACACTGATCGAATAGTTCCTGCTTGGAATGCTGAGAGACTTTCACGGGCCATCCCTCAATCTAAGCTTGAAATAATTAAGAATTGTGGTCACTTGCCCCACGAGGAAAAGGTTGAAGAGTTTGTTAGAGTCATTGAGAAGTTTCTGCAAAGAGCTTTTGGTGGTTCAGAGGAGCATTCTCTACAAGCAGTAGCTTGAAAATTTGTATGCCTCAAATCTTCCTCACTTTCTTTTCGTAGCAGTGGTGCTTCTCAGATTCTAAATGCTAATTGCTAAATTAACTTCAAGGGCTGTTCTTGTGAGTCCATGTGATGAATCATTTAGAGAACGAAAAAGTATTGCTCACAAAAAAAAAAAAAAAAAAAAAGGAAAAAGGAACAATTAGAACAATGTTCTTCTAAATGTCACATGGAACCTTGTAATAGAATTAGGATCACCGGTTATTTTTCAACAATGTGCAACATCATTTACCTTACAATTAGACATCATTAAGTTTTGGTTGTAGAATATCAGCTTTTGCAACCTTGGCTGTAATTGAAACTTCCCGCTACTAAACATTTTATAAATAATGTCCATCGAATGAATTCTCCCAATGATATATCATTAACGTGTTTCTGACATTATGGAATATTTTAATGTGTTGCTGGATTACTACAATTACAACATGTTGCAGCAAGACACAGTTTTATCAGAAAGAGGGTCAGTGGATATGGTCAAATTCGCATCTTGTAAGCTGGCAGGAACATCAAACCCTGACATGAAGCCATCCCCAAAGATCACAACACCATCCGTGACTACTCCTGCTTCAACTCCCATTGCAAAACCAGGTCTCAGCCCTTGTCCTGGTGCTGCAGCAGATGATAGCATATTCAAATAAGCCCCTGCTAGATGATCTATTCTTGGGAGGAAAGTGGGAATGTAACCAACTGTAGAGGGTGACAGAGGAGGTGAAGTCCTAGGCAGACAATAGCTGGTCCAGAAGCTAATGGATAACTAGGTTCACTAACAGATGGGTTGTAATAGTTTGTAGGATGTGGCCCTGAATGCGAATATGGAATGTTTACTTTAGATTTAATTATCTCGGAGTGGAAAAGGGAGGGCTAGAGGCAGCTGTGTTGCCCTGGCTGGAGAGGTGAGTCCTTACGCATCTTCAGTCTATATTATCTAGATTCTTTATTCTCCCTAATATATCCGTCACAGACAAATATACGGACATCAGTATGAGAATATGTTCCTCTTAACTCTAAATATGTGAAGGGGGGGCAGTGTTGTCAATGGCGTAGGGTACGCTCTAGGCGCTAGGGCCCTTATATTGCCTCAGGCGCAAGGGGCACTCTAGGTGCTAGAGCCCTTATATTGCCTCAGGTCCAAGGTGCAAAAGAAAAAGAAAAAAATGCTCGCTTGAGTGAAGGCGCAATCTATATATGTGTGTGTATATAAAATAAGCTTAAAATATATAATTATGAGTATAAACTCTAAAGATTGGTTCAAGTTATCTATGAAACTCGGTATATTTTTTTTGTTAGCCAATATGCATTATTTCCTTACGGTCTTATGCTTGTTTTTTAGAACTCAAAATTAAGAAGTAGAGAGTTTGATACTATCCCTTTCTTACCAGTAAAGGTGCAGCTAGGGGAAAAAGTTCAAAATAAAGAAATTAAAGAGAACTTTCATCGGGCAAACCTCTTTTATGCCTATTGCCTTACAAAAAAGCAAACCTTGGCACATGAGGCACACACCTGATAAAATGCACCTTGCCCGAAAGGGTCTGAGGCGCTTTTGCTATTTAATTCTAAGGTGCAAGGCGCAAGCGCCTTGGCGCATGTCTTGACAACACTTTCTAAAGGTTTCTTAACTGCATCAGCTAATTGATAGTTGGTAGATACATAGGACACTTTGAATGCACTTGAGCTGACATGTTGGCCAACAAATGATAGTCTAGAGTTACATGCTTTCTTCCCGGAGCGAAGTACAGGATTGACACTAGGATGGGTAGCACCAACTTATCACCTAGAAGTTGAGGTATGTGATTACTTGGCATATGAAGATCTGTCAACAGATTTTTTGAGCCAAAGACCATGGGCTGCAGTGTTACAGTAGCACTATATTGAGATTCTGTTGAGGAACAAGCTGTTTTTTTTTTTTGCTTAACTGACTTCCAAGGGACAGGATTGCTGCCAAGAAACAAAACGTAGGTTGTGGTGGAAGTTTGATCGTCCAGGTTTCCTGCCCTATTAGCATTACTCAAAGGCAGTTATCTACCTGAGAAGAATTATTCCTTAGAAACAGACCATGGTGCAGTGTATCTTTCAAGTATCTCTCAGTATTCTTTTTTAAGTGTCGTCCAGTGGAATTGATTTGGAGAACTCTACGTTTATTTAACTGCATATGCAACATCAGGTGCTTTGTTAGGGAAAGAAACTACCGAGAACCATCTGTAGGCAGTGATTAACTGTTGAACCAGTTCAATCTTGAAGCTTTAGCTGAGTACTGAAGGCCATCGGAGTGACAATATCCTTGGCATTAGTCATGTCAAATTTGTTGAGACAAGATCTCGGATATATTTGTGTTGGGACAGAAATAAACCAGATGAAGCAGAGACAATTTCAACTCCCAGCAAAAACAATAATTAAGATTTGAGATTGCCAAGGTCTTTGAGAGTTAAACCTTTAAGGGGGTTGAGATAAAAATTTGTCCGAAGCAGCTGATTTTTGCCTATCATTATGATCTTATGTCATTAACATAAACCCATAAATAGATTAAATCTGAATTTTTAGCATAAACAGATAAAGAAGCATCCGAAATAGAATTGTGAATCCATAGAAAATTACTCTGGTTCTTGATACCAAGCACATGGAGCTCATTTAAGGTATGGATAGCGATGTGAACCTAACAAACATAAATAAGGATCCCGGCAATTCGTATAATGGTGGTGTTTGTGTATTTTAATTGCTTGTATTGCCTAAACTAGGGCTATAAATGAACAGAGCATTTGACGAACAGTTTGATTTATATTCGTTTGTTAAGCTAAATAAACGAATATGAATAATATTTTGAGGCTCATTTATTAACCAAACCGACATAGTATGTTAGGTTCATTTTTGTTAACAAATAAGCTCGTTTATGAATTGTTTAAAACTCATTTAATAAATAGTTTAAAGCTCGTTTATTGTTTGATTATAATATAATCAATAATATTATTATTTGTGTTTTATTTATTTATTTATAATATGATAAATAATATTTATATTTTATTATTTTATATTTAAAACTGATAAACATATCTGCTTGGTTATTGTTCATGAGCATATTTTTAATTATTGGTGAACATATTCGATTATATGTTCATGAACATATTC
>JAQSVH010222039.1:1501-13726 GCA_029448705.1 Adansonia digitata
TGGAACCTAAAGAAAAAGGGGAAACTGTCATCCTCCTCCCTCATCCTCTGCTGCAGTAAAATCCATGATTTTAATCCATAGTTATAGATATGCCATTGCTAATTAGATTAATATAAATAAGTTTTTGCATGAAATTAAACATGTGCAGGATAACAAATAATTTGCTTATTCAGGAATAAGATTATGATACTGTAGCCGAGAGAGAAGGACGCAGCGACATATGCCCTCATTCCTTTTTCCTCTTCAATTTTACGTAAATTAAAAAATAAGTTTACCATTTGAAAATAATTATAAATACAATCATTATCATAAATAATTATTAATAAAAAAAATTTAAGATTTCTTTTGTACGTTTGCAGCGAGAGGCAATGGTTATTAGTTAGTACAAAATTAGATATTTAAAATTATTTGATATTTTTAAGTTTTGATATTGTGGATTTAAATAATTTATGAATTTGAACATTATATTTATTATTTCAAGTAAATTTAAAATAGATTTAGATATAAATATTTGGTTATTCGTTAGTTAAATATCTTTTGATTTTAGTTTAAATTGTTTCGGATATTCAAATTCTTTATTCAAATACGTTTTATTCATATAAATTTAGATTTCTAAATTTGATATCTATTTACATCTTTACATATCATTTAATTTTATAATTTATGTTAAAAATAATTTAATAAATTTTGATATTTACGGGATTTGAATATTAGACGGATATTATTTTTCAAACAAATGCCGATTTGAATAGTAATCGATATTAAACTGATTTAGATCTTTGAATAAATCAAATAGAATCGGATTTGAATATTTAAAAAATTATAGGCATTTGATTCACTACCATTTTTGAGAAAATTTTTTAAAAGCATTAAGAAATTAATTAACAAATAAAATATATTTATTATTTATTATGATTGTAATAAATTTTTTTAAAAAAACGTGTATTAAAGTTTAAAAAATGGAAAGAATTACAAAATAAACCTATAAACTAAAAATATTTATTATTTACTATTATTAAAATAAATAATTATTAAAAAAGAAATAAAAATTTATGTGAAAAATATTTTACAATTATTTTTTATCCTTTGAGAAGAAAAAAATACATTGGACTCCCACAAATATGAAATCTGATTGGTAAAGTAATAGACTTAAATTTTATTTTGCATGATTTTGTCACTTCATTTAAAAAAAAAGTTAAATTTTATAGTTTATGTTTTTTATTTAAAATTTTTTGATAATTTTTCATTCAAAATTGATTTAGTAATAAATATTTTTCTATGTGAAGAAGATATAATTTGAAATATTTAATTTTCATTTTAGAAATAAATTATTTTAATATATTATTATAAACTAAAAATATTTAAATAAATAATTCCCATTTAATAGAATTTAAGAAGTTGAAATATGATTTATAAAAAGTTTATCTAAGTTTTATTTTCGATGAATTTGTCATTTTATTTTTTTAAAAGAAATTTTATTTTATTTTTTTATGTTTTTATTTGAAATTGGTTTAATAAATTTTTTTTATTTATGAGCAAGATCTAATTTGAAATATTTAATTTTTATTTTAGAAATATAATATATATTTTTTGAACAGTAAATCAATTTTATTTTGCCAATTCCATTCTTGAAAACGAAGAAACCCCAAGATGCAACAATTTAACGCAGCCCAAATACTTTGTTGAAAAAACAAAAACACATTGCGGCCTGTGCTTATTCGTATCTCACTTGCATTTACTTCGGCACCACCAGTCACTGAAGCAGCACCCACCCATTCCTTGCGGCAACTATTGCAACTTACAACGTCTCGACCTCTATCGTACCATGATGATAACCCGTAAGAAAGCGTAGAAACACACTACTCATGGAATCACTTCCTAAATCTCGCTCACTCTATATCGTGCCAGCCGAGGGTTACAAATCACAACCGCGCCTTAAAAAGCACCCATTCGATGTATCCTAGCCGAGCCAGTGAAGCCGCAAAAGAATTAGCCTCCCTTCATCTGTGCATAAAGCAGATATCAGTAGTCAACTTGCGGATTCTATCAATTTCATGAAAAATTCTTTTAAAAACCATCAAGCCCTTCCTTCTACATCGTTGCACCGTGCCAAAACTGTAATATCGCCGCTTTCCGCAATCAATTTTACAGAATGGATCTCAAGGTTTGACTCCACGGTCAGAAGAGACTCATATACAGCATTAAGCTCAGCTTTATTAACATCCATGAGACCCATCAGAATAGAAAAAAATAGCCATGACCCGACCCTTACTATTTCGAAGGACGCCACCAATACCTGCCTTACCCAGATTGCCCACCACTAGTGCACGGACCTTGAATTTCAACCAGTCATTGTCAGTAGGAATCCAACACTGCAATCTCTTCTCTTGGTTGTCTTCCTTGGACCTACGGCCAATCCAGATCACGAATGATGTCCTTCATAGATCTAGCATCGTCTGGCCATTTCGCCTTATATCACCGAGCTAACCTGCTTTTAATCACAAATTAAACATCAATAGTACTCAAAACCTTCCCTTGAAAAACAATATTATTCTAAGTAAGTCTTAACGTAGTTCTTTATGACCCCTTAAAAAACTGTTTCTATATTATAGAAAATATTTAGACAATCCCTATTAATCATAAAACTTAAGTTTACTTAGTATCACAAATCAAATAACAACAATTTAATTAAAAAATAGATTAAAATATTGTAATAAATATGAATCAGGAATATCTTTACCTATCTAAATATTTAATAAAACATAAATCACAAAATTATCTACTTTTACAAGAAGAAAACTATTTAAATAATTGAAATTTTCAAAATTACTTTTTTAAATGATAAAATAAAAGGAAAGTTTGCATCATTAAAGTTCTCAAAATAAAAATAATATATAATTATTACATTAATTTTTAATTCAATTATATATTAACTTTGAAATGAATTTATTAAAATATTTTTATTCAAATTAATTAATTACTATTATTTAAAAATTTAGTGGTAATGAAATTGTTTGAGGAAAAATAAGAAAAAGGAAAAAAAAAAGAGGAATAAAAAATATATAGAAAAATACATTTTATTTCTTGAAAAAATAACTATGTAGAATTCTATTAATCAAACTAATCTTTATTTCAATTTTACTTTAAATCTTAAAAATATTATTTTTTTAATCAATTTCTTCATCTTAAACTTTTTAAAATAATTACAATTGATTTATTTTTAAATAAAAATAGCATCATATATTAATACCAAAGTTCATATATATAATTAAATTAAAGATAAATTTAAAATATTTTTGGTACAAAAAGACTGCTTATGGGATTCCAACTTCTGCAAATATTTAGCATGTCTACTTAAATGGGAATATAATTTTAATTATAATTTAACTTGATAATAATTAAAGATAATTTTGTTGTTAAAAAATCTTTTGAGTAAAAAAAAGAAAAAAAAAAGTAAATTAGTCATAGTTGATAAAGTATATATTTATCTTTTCATTTAAAATTAACCTATAAAAAATACTTTTGTGGGGATTAAGTATATTTTGTATCAAACCTTAGGGGGAAAAAGGTATTTTTCAAATTTTAGGGGGCTAAGTAGAATTATTTTTAAACCCAGGAGGTTATAATTCTTTTTCCTATAGTAAATTATATGTTTAAATCTTTTTTTTTTCACTTTGCTTAAAATCAAAATAATATAATATCTTCAAAATGAATGAATAAATACCGCAAGTAGGCGCGAGTAAGGAGGGAATTTAATGTTGATTAAAATTCATATGACTTAAGCAATTTTTCTTTGATTATGGTTTTTAACATTTCAAATCTCTCAATATTGAGCTGGCATACGACATATACTCTTTGTTTGACTTAAGTAATTAATTTTAACTATTTGATTTTAGGACCAATTTTAAGTGCAATTACATAGTTTTCGATTTTGAATCAATTTTAATGAGTCCAAAAGCGTTTTCAAAACTTTGATTTGAGGTATTAAAAGTTAAAATTGAATTTATAATTAGAGTTCAATTTTGACATATCAAAAATGAAATTTTTGTTGGGGTTGCATTGTATCTGCAACATAAAGTTTATATATGTTGTTTATATAAGCTTAGTTTTAAGGTGGAGTTGTGCCCCAAGGGGCACCCAAGTTTTAAGCAGAGTGAGGACCAACACAAGTTTGGTTGGACCACACACGCACTAAACTAGGTCAGGCTTAGGTTAAATGTGGACTGGACCTTGTCTTTTTGGGGCCATCTGTTTAGTCTTTTAGGGTTATCCCAATAGGCCAAGGATGTTTGATTAAGAGATGTCTTCTCAAAATAGGTTCAATGTCAAAAATATTTTTGGTTTTGAATAATTGTAACTATTTGAGCAATTTTTATAAAAGGGAGCTTTTTTTTTCTTGTTCAGTAATGGTTACTTTAGTTTTTCTTCTTTGATTATTCTCTCATTTTTTGAGAGAAAATATTACCATTTTCAGTTTGCTATGTTACTGTAAGTGCTATCAAGAGTGATATGATTGAGAGGACCTGAGAGACAAATTAAGAAAACTATCAAGCACTCAGGAGGCAGACAACAATTGGAACTATACACATTGGAGTCAGTTCCCTTGGCATAGAAACTGACTGCATGTTTTGCTATCTACTTGATATGCATATAGTCCCTAAAACTAGTTTAACAAAATTAAGTAAGTTTTTATTAGTTATTTGTCTTATATTTTCTGGTATGCAATATTGAACTAATTCTCTCTATGTTGCTATATTTTGTTCATATATGTTGGTTTTGCAATATTGGAGTTTTTTAATATTATTACAGTATTGACCAATTATGGGAGCTGGTTAATTGCAATTAGGAATCCCTTGAAATATAGAACGAATTCTCTTTATATTTTCTAGTAAGTTTTTACTTTAGTATTAAATCAAATTTTTATTATTTATTTGTCTTATATTTTCTATTATGCAATATAGAACCGGCTCTCTTTATGTTACTATATTTTGTTCATATATGTTAGTTCTGCAATATTAGAATTCTTTTAATATTATTATAGTATTGAACAATTGTAGTAACTAGTTAATTTGCTAAGGCTTTTTTCTCTTCAATAGAAAGAAATAGCAAACCTTTAGATCTAATTCACACTGATATTTGTAATTTAAAGTTTGTACAAACTGAAGGTGATAAAAAGTATTTCATTACTTTTATTAATGATTGCACAAGATATTACTACTATTTGCTAAAAAGAAAAGAGAAAGCCTTGGAAGCTTTTAAGCTCCTTAAAAGTGAGGTTGAAAATCAACTAAATAAAAAGATTAAGGAAATTAGGAGTGATAATATGATTCATTGTTTAATAAATTTTGCTCAGAGCATGGCACAATCTATCAAACCACCATTCTTTATTCAGCTTAACAACAATGTATTGTGGAATGCAAGAACCTAGCATTGAAAGATATGAATGCTTTGTTGATAAGTTTGGGGTTACCTTAGAACTTATGGAGGAGCTTATATAAATAACCAATTATATATTAAAAATACCCTACAAGAAATTGGACAAGACATCATATGAATTATGGAAGGGTCATCATCCTGCAAATACATAAAAGTGTGAGGGCGTCTTTAAAGGTAACAATTCTTCCCCTAAAAAGGTTAAAATAAGACATAAGATTGTTGATTACCTATTCATTGGATATGAATACAATGGAATAGCTTATCGTTTTCTTATGTCAAGTCGTACATTCTTGACATTCATATTAATATGATAATTGAATCAATGAATGTTTTATTCTTTAGAGATGTATTTCTATACAAGGAAACATAAGAAAATAAGCCTACTAAGAAAGCTCATGATTCTTTGAGTAGGAATCCACAAATGAATGAAGAGGAACACAATAAACTAAGAAGAAGCAAGTGGACAAAAGTACCAACTACTTATGGTCTAGATTTTCTAACATATTTGCTAAAAAATGAACCTCAAATTTTATAGAGGCTATGTCATCTCCAGAAGCACCACTCTAGAAAGAGGTTATTAGCAATTAATAAAATCCATCATGCAAAATCCTACATGGGAGCAAAAGATCTTTCTTATAGGCATAAGTTGTTAGAATCTAAATGGATATTTAAAAAGAACATGGACGTAGATGGATCTATAGATAAATATAAAGCCCAACTTGTAATAAAAGGTAATAAACAAAAAGAAAGGTTTGATTATTTTGATACGTATTCACCAAGTGCAAGAATAACATAAATTCAAATGTTAATAGCTATAACAACTCTTAACAATCTTGAGATACGCGAAATAGATGTTAAGATGCCTTTCTTGAATGGAGATTTAGCTGAAGAAATCTTTATAAAACAACCCTAAGGGTTTGCGATTTCAAGATAAGAAAATAAGGTGCGTAGGTTTTTTAAATCATTTTATGGTTTAAAGCAATTGCTAAAACAATGACATAACAAATTTATAATATTGTCAAATAGTTTTTGGATTAATAAATCCAATAAATGTGTATAAATAAAGTATACAAGTAAAAGGTATTTCATTGTTTGTTTACATGTAGACAACTTTGTAATCTTGGGTTTTGATGATGGGATCATTAAAGCTACCAAAGCATGGTTGACCCAAAAATTTGATATAAAAGATATTGGTGTAGCGGATGTGGTTTTCAGAATTAAAATTTCTAAAACTGATAATGGCTTAGTGAAAACTCTAGATCATTATGTGAATAAGATCATTAAGAAATTCAATAAGGATGATACAAAAATAGCCAAAACATTAGTAAATGTTAATTTGCATTTAATTTATATCTCAGGTATAATATTCATGGATAATTAGTAGTTTTATGCATCTCATGAACAACACAAGATCAGACATAGCTTCCTCAGTTAGCAAATTGAGTAGATTTATAAGTAATCTTGAAAAGGATCACTAAAAGGCCATTGTAAGGGAATTCAAATATTTGAGATACACCTTTAACTATGGACTGCACTACACAAGATATCAAGCTATGCTTGAGGGGAATAATGATGCAAATTGGTTATTTGATACTAAAGATTTGAAATCCACTAGTGAATTTATCTTTATTATTGGAAGAGTTATAGCATTTTGGAAATCTTCTAAACAAATGTCTATAGCCAAATCCATAATGGAATATAAGTTTATAGTTATAGATAAAGATGGAAAAGAACTGGAATAGCTTCAAAATGTTTAGAAGATATTCCATGTTGGCTAAAATTTGTGTTGACAATATATATATATATATTGCAACAGGCAAATTTACAATTAGTGGGGCATAGAGTTATTTGTATAATGGTAAGTCTTAACATAATACCATGAGATAGTAGGTTTGAAATAAAATTATCTTTATTGATTATGTAAAATTAAAGCATAATATTGCATATCCGCTTACAAACGGTTTAATGAGAGAGCAAATCTATAAATCATCAAAGGGAATAGGACTTAAGCCTAAAAATTAAAAGTTACATAATAGTAACCTAATCTAGTTGATTGAAGATCCTCAGATCTAGGTTTAAAGAGACAATAAAATTAGGTTAACTAAGAGTAAGCACTAAAATAGTTAAACACTCTTACACATTTTTATGGTGAATCATTGCTGCCTGCAAAGCAGTTAGGATAAGCTATGCTTTTACAAGTTCTTATAGCTTGATGAAATTAAATGGGGTCTGCAGGATTCCCTTGATATTTTAGTCACCTATATGTGTATGAAACATGACTATTTCTATGAGAATTGATAAGGATAAATCCTCTAGAGCACTCATAGAAATTAGGATATGTTCAAGGTCTAAACGAACACAACTTTGAAAATTAAGGGTGTTGGAAGAGGGATTGTAACACATATTGTCTTGGTTTTTAAGAAAGGCTAAATAGTTTCAAGACATCATGTTCACTAGTTAGTTGAGTAAATCTAATAATTTTCAGTATGAAAGGTTCAAAGCCAAAAGCTATCTATCCTGATATAATAATTCTTCAAAGTTTTGCTCTCTCATATTCTGAGTTAGTTTGTCATTTTAATTAGATAATTTCCATTCATCTAGGAGATTGTTGGATATCAAGGCCTAATGAGTGTGTATAAATATGAGATACGTATTCTAACACGTAGGCTGTTGTACGTAGATAGACGATACATAATGTAAACACGTAATTTTATCCGGGCTCCTTTTTTAACAATCCTAAATATTTGAGACTAAAAACCTAGCCGTTTCCCTAGTAGGTGTTGAACTCCTCCAGGAGGATTTAGCATTTTTAAGACTTCTTTAGTCATGTTTAAAATGGTCGCAAATGCACATGACAGAAAAGTGCAGTTGTGAAGGTCAAAAAGAATAAATCCCAAATAAAAAGGAAGAATATTCAAGAGAAAAATTAGTTTTCAAATATTTCTATGATCAATATTTTGAAATTTATTTTTATAGTTGATATCACTATCAAATTTCCCTATGTTAGGAATATTTCAAAATTTTCTTGGTAAAATTTGTTTTGAATTTTGAGTTTTCATCTTTATTATTTTTATTGATTAATATTTTGAGTAACGTGTTGAATTTAATTCATTTTTAAAATTTTGAAATTTTTTTAGAATTTTGTTTTCAAAATATGAACTTTTTCTTATTTGTAAAATTTTTCTATAAAATTTTTCAAAATTTAGAACTTTAAATATTTTCACATATTTTAGTAAAATAGCTTGAAAATATAGCTTTGTAAAATTCTAACTCATTTTTATTACATATCAATTTTTTTCAATAGGAATTTTTCTTGCGAAATTTTACGAATATGAAACTTAGGATCAAGATTTCCATTATTTATTTTATTTCTTTTGTTTCAATATTTATTATGTTTATTTATTTAATTTTTCAGTTTCTAAACTAGTTTCATGAAAATTAATTTAGTTGTATTTCAATTTTCCCCTAAGCAATTTAGTTTGATTCTAACTATGTCAATAGGTGATCTCATCTCGATCATCATCAAGATGATGAGTCATGCATGGTGACTAGGCTAATAGTACAAGATAATTTAATGAATGGCTATCTTAATTTACAAATATCCATGGAAAAATAAAATAAAATAATAATAATAATAATAAATAGATATTGATTTTTGTCCAAAGGGATTTTTCTTCCCTTTAGCCAACTCTTTCCCTTATAAATAGGGGAAGGATTAAGGCTAATGGTTTTCAAAGAAAAAGCACTTAGAAAAAAATCAAATACTTGAGAAAAAAAGGAAATACTTAAGAAAAAATCATGTTTTCTACACTTCTAAGCTAAAAACACTTAGAAATTTTTCAGTTTTTGTTTATTTCATTCATTTTTCTTCTTTTTAATGAGACAAAATCATATTTGTGCTTATAGATTTTAATCCATATTGAAAGGCCAAATATGATGGCTATGAACAATTTTTTTTTGATTTAATCGTTATGTTTGATTTTTTTAAACAATAACTTGATTTTCTTCATGAAATCTATTTTGGTTGATGTGATGTTGATTTTCTCATATATATATATATATATGTTCATGTTGATAAAATTTTCCTTGGCATTTTCAGTTAATGTATGATAAAAACATGTTTATATGTTTATTTTTCATGATTTCTTACATGATGATATTGATTTAAGCTTGGCAGAATTATTATATATGATTATTCTATTAGAAAACTTTGATTGGTATATTTTTAGACGAAGGCCAAAACTCATGGTAGCCTTTGTTTAATTTTATTTGTTAGTTACGATTATTTTTATAATTTTGTGATTTTTTGAAGTTGTGGAGATTAAAAATTGATTTTCTTAAAACTTTTAAAGCTTTGGATACATGGTTTCAAGCTCCTTCGAATGTTTGCAAGTGTGATTCGGTGGAGTTTTGATGTTTTTGATGCTATTTTTCTACTTTTAGGAAGTATAGAGACTAAATTGCAAAAATGAAAAAGAAATATTTCAAGGCCTTCCATGCTTGGACAAGAGCTTCATAGACCCTTAGGGGTGTGTTTCATGCATTTAACATGTTGAAATACATATCATACATTTCTTAGCCTTTAGGGGGCTTTTTGTAATTTTAAAAAGTTTAAGGGCTAATTTTTAAAACTTGAAAAAAATTGTTCCAAGGTCAACGGTGTTTGGCCAAACTCTTCTTATGACTTTTAGCGTGATTTGCATGACCTTTCGTTATGTGTTTATGTTTAATTGTGAGTTTATTTCACATAGGGATTAAATTCCAAAGTTAGCAAAGTTTAGAGTCCATTAAGAAAACCTTGCATTTTAAGGTTAAAATAGTCTTTTCCCCTAACAAATTACCCATTTATGGTATGTTGGTCATTTTAGGAACATTTCTTGCATTTTTATTCATTTTGGGCTTTCAAGTGTAATTTTGGGAAATTTAGGGACCTAGTTGTATTTTTTGCATTTAAGGTCACCTTTGATATCCTAGTTACCCATTAAGGCAAAATTGTCATTTTTATCATTTTCAAGTCTTTTAGGGTTATCGAGATGCTTTCACAATGAAGATAGTCCCAAAGGACATTGTAGTAATTAACCTCATAACTGAGTTCTGTGTGTCACTAGGATTCTTTCATGGCAAACGAGTGCATTAGGAATATGTTCATCTTTTATGATCATTTTCAAGTCTTTTAGGATTATCAAGTTACTTTCATGTCGAAGGTGTACCGAAAGGCATTTTTAGGAATTTTGTACTAAAATCGAGTCCTTTAGAGTTATCAGGATACCTTCACATCAAAGGCACTTTAGGGGACATTTTGGTCTTATCAACCATGTTCAAGTCTTTTGACATTAGTTTCGTACATGTAGGTGAAACCAAGTCTTAGGAAAAATGCTATTGCCAATAAAACCTAAAATATTCAAAAATTAAGGCAATGTCTCTGAGTTAAAATAGTACGTATAATTTCTCTCAGCATATGAAAGGGATTTTGCATATTATTTTAATAACAAGATAACTTTTTTCAAAACTAAAAATCAAGATTTTTGTTTAAATTTTTTAAAAATAAAACATTCCGTGTTCCTTTAGCTTTCCAGTAGGGTGCGAAAGATACTTTGACATTTGAAAACCTTTTGTATTCTTCCAATCCTGCAATAGGGTATGAAAGAGATTATGATAAAACCTTTCATGTTTCTTCGATCCTCTAATGGGATACGAAAGATATTTTGGTTTTCTAAAATATTAAAAAAACTCAAAATTAGAAAATTTGTCTTATAAAATTTTATTTTAATATATGTGAATTGTAATCGACATTCAAAAATTTTGCCTTATTTGTGATTGTAACCGACATTCAAATCCTTTCACTTGATATATGGTATTAGCATAGATCAAGAAGTTTGTTTCTAAGGGTTTTGTGACCCTCAAAATATGAACTCTGGTAGGTTACTAATTTCACCTACCCAAAATAGAATGGCAGTAACTCCAAAATAAATAGTCATTTCGTAATGGCTATTTAAGATTAAGTTAAATGAATGATTTCTCTTGACAACTCTATCTTTGAAAATAAAAAAGAATAATAATGATATGGCTTATAGAAATACAAAATAATGATGTATATATATAGGAACGAGGGATACACCTACCTTTTAAGTCAAGCTGGTAAGGATTCGTATCCGGATCATTTTGCTGCACATAAACACGTTACATAATTGATATCCATAATAAATAAGAAATAGATTTCAAAGTGCCTACTTGAAAAATATTGGAACTATATATATTGGAGTTAGCTCCCTTGGCATAGGAATCGATCCTTGCTTTACTATCTACTTGATGCGCATGTGGTCCCCAACACTAGTTTGATAAAATAAAATAAGTTTTTGTTATTTATTCGTCTTATATTTTCTAGTATGCAATATAGACCGGTTCTCTTTATGTTGCTATACTTTGTTTGTATATGTTGGTTTTGCACTATTGGAATTCTTTTAATATTCTTATAGTATTGAGCAATTGTGGGAGCTGGCTCATTGTAATTAGGGAGCGACCTCTTGCTTTGTTTTATGCGTTGTATCCCCAACAAAAAGCTAATTAAAAATTGGGACAAAAAGGGATTCTACATCAACCAATTTTTTTATCTTTAAGTTTCTACTTTAATATTAATTTTTCATTTGTTATGAATATTAATTATACAACATGTTTATGCATTGTATATCTAAATAAGATAATTTATGTATTAAAATACATATTTCATGCTTATGCACAATCATTGAACCTTGATATCCAACACTTTTTTATTTTGAATATCTTAAGAGA
>JAQSVH010222050.1:0-13724 GCA_029448705.1 Adansonia digitata
ACTTATTGCCAATGTGATGGGCATAGGGTGGCTGGTTTAAATGCTGAAATGATTTTCCAACAAATAGGGTGGCTGATGGTGATATTCGTTAACAAGCTATGGAGTAGGGTAATCATGTGATATTGACCCTTTTTTGATCCAATTTAGATGTCAAAAAATTGTTATAATTAATTCAAAAGTCTAAATTCGTAATTTGACATGGGTTTTGATCCTTGTTTTTTATACAAAAAAAAGATAAAATCAAGTTTTTGATCAATGGTGAATGAGTCAAAAATGCTTGGACCATGGAAAATTGGCCCGATTGCTAAAGAACAAAAAATTAGCCCAGATAAAATAAGGTGTCTACAATGGCAAGTCTTACTTTCTAAATATGATATTGCCTATGTCATCCAAAAGGCCATCAAAGGCAATGCGATAGCTAAACTTTTTGGCAAGTGGAGTGGCAGATGATTATGAACCTTTAAGTTTTGACTTCCTAGATGAAGACCTAATGTGCATTTCTGAAAATGAAAATGCCTCTAACTAAGATCGATCTTGGAAAACTTATTTTGATGGAGCATTAAACACTCTAGGACATGGAATTATGGCAATATTGATGTCACCCGATGGGAGTCATTACCTGTTCACAGCAAGGCTAAATTTCTACTGCACAAATAATGTCGCAAAATATGAAGCTTGTGTCATGGGGCTTCAAGTAGCCATTGAGAGATATGTCAAGACATTATAGGTGTTTGGTGATTCGACCCTAGTCATCTACCAATTGAAAAGGGAATGACAAACTCACGATGCCAAGTTGATGTAGCATGGGAAGCTGATAGTAGAACTTAAGAAAAAATTTGATAATTTTAGTTTTCGACACTTACCTCAAGAAGAAAGCCAAATAGTTGATGCTTTGGCTAATTTGTCATCCATGTTTAAAGTCAACCAAGAGTCAGACGTTGCTTTCATCCAGATGAGCATCTACACAACTTCGTTCATTGCATAGCATTGAAAAAGAGAAGGATGGCCTACCATGGTACTATGGCATCCTTCGTTATATCAAGGATCAGCAATATCCCAAACATGCAATCGAGATTGATAAAAGGACTATCAGAAGGCTGGCTATGGGATCTATTCTTGATGGAAAAATCTTACACAAAAGGAGTCATGATCAAGTATTGCTCAGAGTCGATACTCTTGAAGCCAAAGGGATTCTAGAAGAAGTTCATGAAGGGATTTACGACACACATGCTAATGGATATCAGATGGCCAAGCAAATCATGAGAGTAGGTTATTATTGGTTGACCCTTGAGAAAGACTGCATTAACTATGCCCAAAAATGCCATAAGTGTCAAATCTAAACAGATAGGATCAATATCCCTCTAGTGCCACTTCACCTCATGGCGGCTCTATAGCCCTTCTCCATGTAGGGCATGGATGTGATCGGGCCAGTCACCCTTAAAGCTTCTAATGGGCACTGTTTTATCTTGGTAGCGATCGACTATTTCACCAAATGGGTAGAGCATACCTCGTATCCTGATGTCACTAGATCGACCGTCTGTAGGTTTGTCAACTGGGACATCATCTATGGATATAGCCTCACGAACCAAATCATCATAGACAATGCAAGCAACTTAAACAATAAAATGATGCAAGTGGTCTGCTATCAATTTATGATGTAGCACCATAATTCTATCCCTTACTGCCCAAAGATGAATTGGGTAGTCAAGGTAGCCAACAAAATCATCAAAAGAATAGTTGAGAAAATGGTCGAGACTTACAAAGACTGGCATGAGAAGCTATCTTTTGCACTTCATGCCTATTGGACCTTAGTTCACACTTCTACAGGCACTACCCAATTTTCTTTTGTCTATGGGATGGGAGCTATATTGCCTATTGAAGTCGAGATACCTTCTCTTAGAGTCTTGCTGGAAACCAAACTTGAAGAGGTTGAATGGGTCAAGAACAGATATAACCAGCTCAACCTCATCAAAGCAAAATGCATGAAAGCCATCTGCCATGGTCAAATGTATAAAAAACGCATGATCTGAGCCCACAATGAAAAAATGTGCCCATGACAATTTCACCCAGGCAAATCGGTATTGAAGAAGATCCTTCTAATTCATAAAGATGCATGAGGTAAGTGGACCCCTAATTGGGAAGAATCGTATATCGTAAAGCAAACCTTCTATGGAGGGGCACTAATCTTATCAGAAATGAATAGCAATACCTTGCCCAACCCAGTCAACTCAGATTTTGTCAAAAAAATATTGCACGTAGAAGGCAAAAACCTCAAAATAAACGTGTTTCAGAAAAAAACCAAAAAAAGAAAAAAATAAAAAGAAAACAAAAAAATAAAAAAAAGCCAAAAAAAGAGAAAAAACAAAAAATACAAAAAAAGGGTCTAGATGAAAATTCGACAAGGGCATCTGGGCAGCCAACCCGACTACGGTTGAAAACTCGTAAGGGTAACTTGAGAAGATCAATTTTGATGGGGCATAAACTGAGAACACCTACAAGACAATGCAAAGCAATCCTAGGGATCTTCCGAGGATCAGCTCATACTAGTCACATTTATTGTTCAAGGAAGATCCTGAAAAGCACCTAAAAAAAATCCATGTCATGATTGTCGGAGGCATCTTTCGCCCAAACAATCATCTTTCTGGCTATCCTATTGCTTGTCAAATAATATATCAATTTGAATCTCTTTGTTGTCATGAATAAATATTGCCTTTCTTCTTTTAAACCCCTATACAATTCATATTGCACTTGTCATTTAACTAATAATGTTTGATAAATCAACTGAAATATGCATTAGGACATCTCGATATTACATTGAAAGGAAAAGAAAAGCACAAGGAACTCTGCTTGCGCCTTGATTGTCAAGATCATGAACTTCTCGTATCCAAACACCTATTCGACATGACCATACACCAAACCAATTCTTGCTTTCATTAGCCGTATCTCAAGAAAAACCATTTAATGATAACTAAAAATTAACCCGTGCATTCTATCTGAATCCTATCGAAACCAGAGACATGAACCTAGTCAGTCAAACAGACCAAATTGTTGACAATGCCTTTCAGTTGTCAGGAAAAAATTAAGCCTCCCGAATCAGGAAATGCCATAATCCAAAATCTTTGAAATAGATGAATAACTCAACTATCAAAACATCACATCCCTAACGAAGGCAGGGTAATCCATAATGGTTACCTCTTGTGATAGATTTTTTGTCGTATCTCTAGTGGAGCCGAGACAACCTATGATCCATAGTGAAATTAGGGAAATTCCAATCCCTAGTTAAACCAAGATGGCTTGCAATCCCTATTAGAGTTTGGATGACTTGCAATAGAAACATCAACTATCTCTTGTATTAGACTTCGCATCATGCAACCATCATAGCGTTTCATATCATGCACTTACCTACCATCACACACATTTTTACAGTATCAATTTAAGCCAAGTTTACTAAACCTCTAAGGAATTCCTGGTAAGAACTCTAAGCTTCGCAAACCAAGTATCATTTAGGTAAGGTTCCCTTTTTCTTATCACCTCATGTTAAAACCTTATTAATCAAGAAACTATTGTCAAAGTGCCAGTTTCAAGAAATTGTTGTTCAAAAACTATCATCGAGAACTTTTATCGAAAATATTTGTCAATAGCTTTATCAAGAATTTTGCCTAGAACTAGTGTCAAAACCTTTTCATCAAGAAATTTTATTGTGAACTTCTATTAAGAAAAACTTGTATTAGAAGTTTTATCCAAAACTTTGTCAACACCCTTGGCAAAGCCCATAAGTTAGTGGCGCCCCTCTTCAAAGCCCACCAATCAATGCACCATTTTTAAAGCCCACAAGTCAATGGCACCTTTTTCAAAGTGCACAAGCCAATGGACCTTCTTCAAAGCCCATAAGTCAATGGCACCCTTTTTAAAGTCCACAAGTCAATGGCACTTTTTCAAAGCCGACAAGTTGGTGGCACCTTTTTCAAAGCCCACAAGTCGTTGGTACCATTTTTAAAGCCCACAAGTCAGTGGCACCTTTTTAAAGCCCATAAGTTAGTGGCACCCTTTTTTAAGCCCATGAGTCAATGGCATCTTTTCAAAGCCCACGAGTCATAGGTACATTTTCAAAACCCACACAAATTGATGGCATCGAGTTTGAGTTAAAGCCTGCACAAGCTGGCAGCACATGAGTTAAGGCCCCCCACAAGTTGGTGGCACCCAAGTCTATGTCAAAACTTGCATAGCATCCACATCAAAGTCCACATTACTCTGCACCTATCTAAGGGGTCAAGCATTAGAAAACCTAATAACCTAGTAGGGAGGGCAAACCCTACAAAATTCACTTAAACCTCCATCAAGATCACTACTAATACACTGCACTTTTCACAGTGAAGTATGAATTAAAATTTATTTCTTTATAGGTGTTCTGGGGAATATTATTCCACCTCGGACTAAATAGTATCTGTTTGTCTTTGCTCTATTCTTGATTCTCAATAATGGTTTAAGAGGGGCAGTTGTAGACAACTTATTTTATTCTTGCTAATTTTTTAGCATTCCAGGGCATCGACGTGAAGGGGGCCTACGGATTATATTAAAGAAATGCAAGGATGTGTCATCAAAGGACATAGTTCCAGGTGTTCAGGGATAAAAGACATGGGAAAATTCATAATTTTACCTAAATGTATGGTCCAAAATATTAGTGCTTTGGTTTCATAAGGAAAGCTTTTTTCCAATAATTTTCTTAGAATCAAAGTTCTTTCGTCAAATAAGACAAACACGGATCCTTGTAATAATCTCCCTCTTTTTTATGATTGCACTATGAACATATTCTCCTTATTAAGACACACAATATTTGTGCTTTGGTTTCGCAAGAAAAGCCTTTTTTCCATGGATTCCCTTCGAATCAAAGTTTGTCTGTTAAATGAGAAAAGCATGGACTTTTGCAATAATCTCAATTCCTCTTGTTATTGGGCATTATAAACATATTCTCCTCATCGGGATACACAATATTCGTGCCTTGGTTTCACAAGAAAAGTTTTTTCTGCCAATTTCCTTAGAATTAAAGTACTTCTGTCAAATGAGACAAACATGGATTCTTGAAATAATCTCTTTTCCTTTTGCTATTGGGCACCATAAGCATTTTCACCTTATTGGTATACACAATATTCGTGCTTTGGTTTTGCAAGAAAATCTTTTTTTCCATCAATTACCTTTGAATCAAAGTTCATCTGTGTAGTGAGACAACATGTGTTCTTTAATCATTTCTTTTTGTTATTAGGCACCATAAACACATTCTGGTCATTGGGTTACAGAGTATTCATGCCTTGGTTTTGCAAGAAAAGCTTCTTTTCACCATTTCCTTTAGAATCAGAGTGCGTCCATCAAATAAGATAAGCATGGATTATTGTAATAATCTCTTTTCCTTTTATTATTGTGCACCATAAAAATGTTCTCCTTATTGGGATGCACAATATCATGCTTTGGTTTTGCAAGAAAAGCTTCTTTTCCAACCAATTTCCTCAGAATCAAAGTTCATCCATCAAATAAGACAAATGTGGATTCTTGGAATAATCTCCTTTGCTTTTGTTATTGGGACTATAAACACATTCTCCTCATTGGGATGCATTATATTTATGCTTTGGTTTTGCAAGCAAACCTTTTTTCTGCAAATTTCCTTAGAATCAAATTACATCTGTTAAATGAGACAAATGTTGATTCTTGTAATAATCTCATTTCCTTTTGTTATTGGGCACCATAAATATGTTGTCCTTATTAGGATACACAATATTTGAGCTTTCGTTTTACATGAAAACCTTTTTTTCCTCCAACTTCCTTCGAATCAATGTTCATCTATGAAATAAGACAATATGCATTCTTGAATCCTTTCCTATTGTTACTGGGCACGATAAACATGTTCTTGTCATTGGGGTACATAATATTCGTGCTTTGGTTTCGTAGGAAAAACTTTTTTCCACCAAGTTCCTTAGAATCAAAGTTCGCCCATCAAATGAGAAAAACATAGATTCTTCTAATAATCTCCTTCCCTTTTATTATTGGACACTATAAACACTTCTCCTTATTGGGATATACAATATTCATGCTTTGGTCTCATAGAGAAAACTTTCTTCAACCAATTTCTGTAGAATCAAAGTTTGTCCGTCAAAGAAGACAAACATGGATTGTTGTAAAAATCTCCTTTCCTTTTGTTATTAGGCACCATAAACGCGTTTTCCTCATTGGGATACAGAATATTCATGCTTTGGTTTCATAAAAAAAATTTTCCACCAATTTCCTTCAAATCAAAGTTCATCTATTAAATGAAAAAAGCATGGATTCTTGCAATAATCTCAATTCTTCTTATTATTGGGCACCATAAACATGTTCTCCTCATCGGGATACATAATATTCATACTTTGGCTTCATAAGAAAAGCTTTTTCCGTCAATTTCCTTAGAATCAAAGTATATACATCAAATAAGACAAACGTTGATTCTTGTAATAATCTCCTTTCCTTCTATTATTAGGCACCGTAAACATATTTCCCTTACTGGGACATAAAACATTTGAGCTTTGGTTTTCCAAGAAAATCTTTTTCTCTCCAATTTCCTTGAAATCAAAATTCATCTGTGAAATAAGACAACATGCAATCTTGAATCCTTTCCTTTTGTTATTAGGCACAATAAACATGTTCTCGTCATTGGGGTACATAATATTCGTGCTTTGGTTTTGTAGGAAAATTTCTTTTCCACCAATTTCCTTAGAATCAAAGTTCATCCATCAAATGAGATAAGCAAGGATTCTTGTAATAATCTCCTTCCTTTTTGTTATTGGACAACCTAAACATTTTCTCCTCATTAGGAGACATAATATTTGTGTTTTGGTTTCCTTAAAAAAGCTTTTTTTTGCTAATTTACTTAGAATTAAAGTTCATCTATCAAATGAGACAAATGTGGATTCTTGTAAAAATCTCCCCTTCTTTTTGTTATTGGCACTATGAATATATTCTCCTCATTAAGGCACACAATATTTGTGCTTTGGTTTTGCAAGAAAAACTTTTCTTCCACCAATTTCCCTCGAATCAACGTTCGTTTGTTAAATAAGAAAAGCATGGATTCCTACAATAATTTCTATTTCTCCTATTATTGGGCACCATAAACACCTTTTGCTCATCAGGATGCATAATATTTGTGCCTTGGTTTCACAAGAAAAGCTTTTTTCCACCAATTTCTTTAGAATGAATGTACATCTGTCAAATGAAATAAATGTGTATTATTGTAATAACCTCCTTTCCTTTTGTTATTGGAAACCATAAACATGTTCTCCTTATTGGAATACACAATATTCGTGCTTTGGTTTTGAAAGAATATGTTTTTTCCACCAATTTCTTTCGAACCAAAGTTCATCTATGAAATGAGACAACATGCATTCTTGAATCTTTTCCTTTTGTTATTGGGCACCATAAACACATTTTTGTCATTATGGTACACAATATTCATGCTTTGGTTTTGTAAGAAAGCTTTTTTCCACCAATTTCCTAGAATCAAAGTTCATCAGTAAAATGAGACAAACAAGAATTCTTCTAATAATATCCTTTCCTTTTGTTATTGGACACCAAAAACACATTTTCTCATTGGAATACATAATATTCGTGCTTTTGTTTCGTAAGGAAAGCTTTTTCTTCCAACAATTTTCTTAGAATTGAAGTTCATGCGTCAAATAAGACAAACATGGATTCTTGTAATAATCTCCTTTTTTTTTTGTTATTAGCACTATGAACATATTTTCCTAATTGAGAAATATAATATTTGTGCTTTGTTTTTGCAAGAAAAGCCTTTTTTAAACCAATTTCCTTCGAATCAAAGTTCGTCTGCTGAATAAAAAAACCATAGATTCTTGTAAAAATCTCAGTTCCTCTTTTTATTGGGCACCATAAACACATTCTCCTCATAGGGATGCATAATATTCGTGCCTTGGTTCTACAAGAAAAGTTTTTTTTCGCCAATTTCCTTGGAATTAAGGTACATTTGTCAAATGAGACAAACGTGGATTCTTGTAATAATCTCCATTCCTTTCATTATTAGGCACCATAAGCATTTTCACCTTATTAGTATACACAATATCGTGCTTTGGTTTGGCAAGAAAATCTTTTTTTCCACCACTTGCCTTCAAATTAAAGTTCATTTGTGCAAGACAACATGTGTTCTTTAATCTTTTCTTTTTGTTATTAGGCACCACACAATATTCGTGCTTTGGTTTTGCAAGAAAAGCTTCTTTCCACCATTTTTTTTAGAATCAAAGTGCGTCCATCAAGTGAGACAAACAAGGATTCTTGCAATAATCTCTTTTCCTTTTGTTATTGTGCACCATAAACATTTTCTCCTTATTAGGATGCACAACATTCATGCTTTAGTTTTGCAAGAAAAGCTCTTTTTTTTCACCAATTTTCTTAGAATCAAAGTTTGTCCATCAAATGAGACAAATGTGGATTCTTGTAATAATCTCCTTTCTTTTTGTTATTGAGCACCATAAACATGTTCTCCTCTTTGGGATACGCAAATATTCGCACTTTGGTTTCACAAGAAAAGCTTTTTTCTGCCAATTTCCTTAGAATCAAAGTACATTCATCAAATAAAACAGAGTGGATTCTTGTAATAATCTTATTTCCTTCTGTTATTGGGCACCATAAGCGTGTTCTCTTTATTGGGATACACAATATTTGAGCTTTGGTTTTGCAAGAAAACCTTTTTTTCCTCCAATTTCCTTTGAATCAAAGTTCATCTATGAAATGAGACAACATGCATTCTTGAATC
The DNA here is from genome assembly GCA_029448705.1 of Adansonia digitata. Lineage (NCBI taxonomy): Eukaryota > Viridiplantae > Streptophyta > Magnoliopsida > Malvales > Malvaceae > Adansonia > Adansonia digitata. Next base: position 8,792 of record JAQSVH010222050.1, read on the forward strand.
CTTTTCTTTTGTTACTAGGCATAATAAACACGTTCTTGTCATTAGGGTACATAATATTCAAGTTTTTGTTTCATAGAAAAAGCTTGTTTCCATGAATTCCCTTAGAATCAAAGTTCGCCTATCAAATGAGACAAACAAGGATTCTTGTAATAATCTCTTTCCCTTTTGCTATTGGACACCATAAACACGTTTTCCTTATTGGGATAAACAATATTGGTGCTTTGGTTTCATAAGGAAAGCTTTTTTCCACCAATTTCCTTATAATCAAAGTTTGTCTGTCAAAGGAGACAAATGTGGATTCTTGTAATAATCTTCTTTCCTTTTATTATTAGACAGCATAAACACATTCTCCTTATTAGGATACACAATATTCGTGCTTTGGTTTTGCCAGGAAAGCTTTTATCCTTCAATTCCTTTGAATCAAAGTTTGTTTGTTAAATGAGAAAGGCATGGATTCTTGTAATAATCTCAAATCCTCTTGTTATTGGGCACCATAAACACGTTTTCCTCTTCGAGATGCATAATATTTATGCTTTGGCTTTACATGAAAAGCTTTTTTTCGCTAATTTCCTTAAGAGTCAAAGTACATCTGGGAAATGAAACAAATGTGGATTCTTGTAATAATCTCTTTTCCTTCTATTATTGGGCACCATAAACATGTTTCTGTTATTGGGATACACAATATTTGAGCTTTGGTTTTCCAAGAAAACCCTTTTTTCCTTCAATTTCCTTCAAATCAAAGTTCATCTATTAAATAAGAGAACATGCATTCTTGAATCCTTTCCTTTTGTTACTGGGCGCAATAAACACATTCTCGTCATTGGGGTACACAATATTCGTGCTTTGCTTTCGTAGGAAAAGCTTTTTTCCACTAATTTTGTTAGAATTAAAGTTTGCCCATCAAACGAGACAAACAAGGATTCTTGTAATAATCTTCTTTTCTTTTATTATTAGACACCATAAACACGTTTTCCTTATTGGGATACATAATATTTGTGCTTTGGTTTTGAAAGAAAAGCTTTTTTTCCATCAATTTTCTTCGAATCAAAGTTCATCTGTTGAATGAGAAAAACATGGATTCTTGCAATAATTTCTTTCCTTTTGTCATTGGGCAGTACAAACATTCTCTCCTTATTAGGATACACAATATTTGTCCTTTGGTTTTACAAGAAAAGCATTTTTTTCGACAAATTTCCATCGAATTAAAGTTCATCTATGAAATGAGACAATGTACATTCTTGAATCTATTCCTTTTGTTAATGGGCATGACAAACATGTTCTCATCACTGGGGTACACAATATTTGCACTTTGGTTTTGCAAGAAAAATTTCTTTCCAACATTTTCCTTAGAATCAAAGCACATCCGTCAAATGAGAGAAACATGGATTCTTGTAATAATCTCCTTTCCTTTTATTATTTGGCACCATAAACATGTTCTTCTTATTGGGATGCACAATATTCCAGCTTTGGTTTTGCAAGAAAAGCTTTTTTTCCACCAATTTCCTTTGAATCCAAGCTTATCTATGAAATTAGACAACATGCATTCTTGAACCTTTTCCTTTTGTTATTGGGCACCATAAACACGTTCTCATCATTAGTGTACACAATATTCATCCTTTGGTTTTGTAAGAAAAGCTTCTTTCCACCTTTTTTTCTTAAAATAAATGTACGTTTGTCAAATGAGACAAACATGGATTCTTATGGTAACTCCCTTTATTTTTGTTACTAGGGACAGTAAACGTATTCTTCTCATTGAGATGCACAATATTTGTGCTTTGGTTTCGCAATAAAACCTTTTTTTCTACCATTTTCCTTTGAATCAAAGTTATCTATGAAGTGAGACAACATGCATTCTTGAACCTTTTCCTTTTGTTATTGGGCACTATAAACATGTTCTCATCATTAAGGTACACAATATTCATCCTCTAGTTTTGCAAGAAAAGTTTCTTTCCACCATTTTTCTTAAAATCAAAGTACGTTTGTCAAATAAGACAAACATGGATTCCTCTAATAATCTCCTTTTATTTTTGTTATTGGGCACAGTAAACATATTCTTCTCATTGAGATGCACAATATTTGTGATTTGGTTTCAAAAAAAAAGTTTTTTTCCGCCACTTTCCTTTGAATCAAAGTTCATTTGTCAAAAGAGACAAACATGGACTCTTGTAATTATCTATTTTCCTTTTGTTATTGGACACCAGAAACACATTCTTCTCATTGGGATGCACAATATCCATGCTTTGGTTATGTATGCAAAGCTTTTCTCCACCAATTTCCTTAGAATCAAAGTACATCTGTTAGATGAGACAAACATAGATTCTTGTAATAATCTCCTTTTCTTATATTATTGGGCACCATAAACATGTTTTTCTTCTTGGGATGCACAATATTCGTGCTTTGGTTTTGCAAGAAAAGCTTTTTTTTCCACCAATTTCCTTCGAATCCAAGTTCATCTATGAAATTAGACAACATGCATTGTTGAACCCTTTCCTTTTGTTATTGGGCACCATAAACATGTTCTCATTATCGAGGTGCACAATATTCGACCTTTGGTTTTGCAAGAAAAGCTTTTTTCCACCATTTTTCTTAGAATCAAAGTATGTTCGTCAAATAAGGCAAACATGGATTCCTGTAAGAATTTGCTTTTATTTTTTTATTGGCATGATAAACTTATTATTCTCATTGAGATGCATAGTATTTATGATTTGGTTCAAAAGAAAAGTTTTTTTCCACCATTTTTCCTTTGAATCAAAGTTTATCTATCAAAAGAGACAAACATGGATTCTTGTAATTCTCTCATTTCCTTTAGTTATTGGACACCATAAACATGTTCTCCTCACTGGGATACACAATATCCATGCTTTGGTTACGTAGGAAAAGCTTTTCTCCACCAATTTCCTTAAAATCAAAGTACATCCACTAAATGAGACAAACATAGATTCTTGTAATGATTCCCTTTCCTTTTTGTTATTGGGCACCATAAACATGTTCTCCTTATTGGGATGCACAATATTTGTGTTTTGGTTTTGCAAGAAAAGCTTTTTTTTCACTAATTTTCTTTGAATCCAAGTTCATCTATGAAATTAGACAACATGCATTCTTGAACCCTTTCCTTTTGTTATTGGGCACCATAAACATGTTCTTATCATTGGGGTGCATAATATTCGACCTTTGGTTTTGCAAGAAAAGCTTGTTTTCCGCCATTTTCCTTCAAATCAAAGTTCATTTGTCAGAAGAGACAAACATAGATTCCTATAATAATTTCCTTTCCTTTTGTTATTGGACACCATAAATACATTCTCCTTATTAGGATACACAACATTCATGCTTTGGTTTTGTAGGAAAAGCTTGTTTACACCAATTTCCTTAGAATCAAAGTTTGTCCATCAAATGGACAAACGTGGATTTTTGTAATAATCTCTTCTTCTTCTTTTTTTATTGGGTGCTATGAACATATTCTCCTCATTGGGACATAATTTTCGCACTTTAGTTTCACAAGAAAAGCTTTTTTTCCACCAATTTCTTTGAATCAAAGTTTGTCTATTAAATGAGAAAAGCATTGATTCCTACAATAATCTCTGTTCCTCTTGTTATTGTGCACCATAAATACATTCTCTTCATTGGGATGCACAATATTCATGCCTTGGCTTCACAAGAAAAGCTTTTTTCTGCCAATTTCCTTAGAATCAAAGTACATCCATCAAATGAGACAAACATGGATTCGTGTAATAACTTATTTCTTTTTGTTATTAGGCACCATAAAATGTTCTCCTTATTGGGATACACAATATTCATGTTTTCGTTTTGCAAGAAAAGCCTATTTTTTCACCAATTCCTATAAATCAAATTTCATCCATGAAATTAGACAACATGCATTCTTGAATCCTTTCCTTTTGTTATTCGGCACTATAAATACGTTCTCATCATTAGGGTACACAATATTCGTGCTTTGGTTTCACAAGAAAAGCTTTGTTCCATCATTTTCCTTAGAATCAAGGTACGTCCATCAAATAGGACAAACATGGATTGTTGTAATAATCTCTTTTCCTTTTTATTGTTCGGCACCATAAACATGTTCTCCTTGTTGGGATGCATGATAGCCATGCTTTGGTTTTAAAAGAAAAGCTTTTTTTTCCCACCAATTTTGTTTAAATCAATTTTCATCTATGAAATTAAACAACATGCATTCTTGAATCCTTTCCTTTTTTTATTTGGCACCATAAACACATTCTCATCATTGGGGTACACAATATTCGTGCTTTGGTTTTGTAAGAAAAGCTTTGTTCCACCATTTTCTTTAGAATCAAGGTACGTCCATGAAATGGGGTAAACATGGATAGTTGTAATAATCTCTTTTCCTTTTATTATTGGGTACCATAAACATGTTCTGCTTATTGGGATGCATGATAGTCGTGCTTTCATTTTAAAAGAAAGGCTTTTTTCTACCAATTTTCATTGAATCAAAGTTCATCTGTGAAATTAGGCAACATGCATTCTTGAATCCTTTCCTATTGTTATTAGGCACTATAAACATGTTCTCATCATTCGGGCACACAATATTTGTCCTTTCATTTTGCAAGAAAAGCTTTTTTTTCACAATTTTCTTTCGAATCAAAGTTCATCTGTCAGAAGATACAAACATGGATTCTTATAATAATATCCTTTCCTTTTTGTTATTGGACACCATAAACACGTTTTCCTTATTTGATGCACAATATTCGTGCTTTGGGTTCATAAGAAAAGCTTTTCTCCACCAATCTCTGTTAGCCTTGAATTTAGTTTTGATATAACTAAAAAAAATAAGTTAAATTAATATTTGACCTTGTACTTAGTTTTAAATTGAAAAAGATCCTTAGAAGTGCTAAGGCAAATCATTGAGATATGTTTGAGTCATTACAAAATGAATTTTCAATACAAGTATCGATACCAAGAA
>JAQSVH010222082.1:0-13722 GCA_029448705.1 Adansonia digitata
TCTTTGTTTTAGCAACAAAGGCTGATAGCATCTTGGGCTCAATAACTGCGATGGGTTGTATTTAGTGGTCAAGACTTAGGGGAATGTTTGCATGGAGATCCTACATCATAATAATAATAATAATAATAATAATAATAATAATAATAATAATAATTGATTCTGAGGTGACATTTGTGAATCACAAAAAAAAAATAAAAAAAAAATTATGACTTATTCCGCAGGAATTAAAATTTTAATTATTTCCTTATTGTCAACAAGTGTATATATTCATTTTTGGAAGGATGAGATTTTGAATTTTTTTAATAAGAAATTATGCATTAATAAATTAAAATTAAAGATTTTTATGGGTTAAATCGAATTACACCTGATTTATAGCTAAAAAACTTTGCCAAGGCTCAGCTTAATCAGTCTATAAAATTTCATTTAAACTCATTTAGTTTAAAATTAAAACTAAAATATTTTTAAAAAGTCTTTGTATTAATTTTAAAAATATATTTTAAAATTAAAACATCCTTATGATTCGAACCCAAATTTGAGAAATTTTACCCAAGATTCAAGTTGATCAAGCTGCTTAACCAATGCGCAAGTATAAATTGAGTTAAATATTTGAATTTTAAGTAGCGTTTAGAACTATATCAATAGATGCATCGTTTCTGTTGTGATATTGGTATGTATTGATATCGATATATTTTGATTTATCATTTTTCGTTTATTGACAATTTTTTAATATTGCATATGTAGTATATTTTCAAGTTTTCTAATAAATTATTATTCATATACACACACAAACACAAATATGCCTCTATTACATATATGTTTATATGTGAATATAAATTTAAAAATATATAAATATTTAATATCCAAAATTTTTAAATGTCAAATAAAAATAAATTAAATATAAAATATTTAAAAAATATAGTGCATTATTATTAATTAGGTTTATCAGTCAAATTTAATAAATATATTTTTACTTTAAAATGAAATAGGAAAAAATAAAAATAGTCATGATAGAAAATACATTAAAAATCGATTAAAAATTAAATAAGTGAATTTTTTTCTAAAAAATTCTTTTACCTATTGGTATGAGTCAACAGCAATGTGTGTATATACTTTTCGATGTTGATAGGTACAAGCCAATATAATTCGTACAAATTGGTACAAATACCATTTCCATTTACTTCAAAACGAATAATACCTTTCCCTATGATCAATATAATTATAACACCAACTACAATATTTCTAACCAACTGAATCAAATACTCAATATGTAGCACTACAATAATTAGTTAAAAAGAAATTTACTCCTTTGGTTATAAACCAATAATTGAGTCTAACAAGATATATATATATATATATATATATGCACATATTGAAGTTTCTTTGCAATAATGGGATAGAAGCATTTGTTTTATTATTATTATTAAATAAGTAGATAGATCGATAAATTAAGATTTGTTTTTTAAGATCAAAGAAAGGGAAACAAGATTCTCTAATGTGAGTTTTAACGACAATCAAATATGGACGTAGATCTGACAAGGTGATTAATAAGTTCACAAAGGAAGAAAAAAAATGGTGAGGAGTGACAAGAGACACCACTCACTCATGTTCATAACCATATGTGGTGGTCACTAATCTCTAATTTTCAAACCCCCGAAGCAAAGCATTATATCATCACCTTCCAATTTGCCTATCAAATCATGAGGTTTCTGTCTATTTCAATTTCTTGAAACTCTCTTCTTAGCATTTCTATTTATGGGTTTCTTAAAATCGTGATCTCAAAACTGTCTTCTCTTTTCTTGGTATCTCAATACAGCAAACAAAATTTTGAAGCTGCAACGCACCCCAAATCATAATCTATAGGCCTATTGCTGGTCATTTATGCTTAATGGCTCTTTTATGTCTATTTTACAATACAATTCCACAATTAACAAAAAATAATGCCAATATGACATGAATCTAAGAATGTTTTAAAATCTAACTTATAATGTTTTTCACATTGGTTTTACTAGTAAATTCTCAAGTTAAGATTATTTAATTATTAATTGAAGGTTTTTTTTATTTAGAGCATTATATTTACTGAATTCAAGAAAACATAATTAATTAATTGCATTTTTCCTTTTGTAAATATGATTTTAACTAGTGCCATTAACTATCGATTAAAATTTCTCTTATAATATATCTACAAATTTGGGATGTACATATTTGAGCATATTTATTCAAGGTTTGAAAATTTCTTTGACGTATAAATCCAATTTTTGTGCATAAGTTTGAGAATAAGCACTTCTAATACTTTAAACATTTTAATTAATAGTCTTACTATCTCTTTGTCTAAAAGAAATATAATTAGATACAAAAAATAATTGTTTTTACTTTTCACAGGTATCATCACTATTGGTCCCTCGGAAAAAATAATAGCAGAATAATGTGCTCAGACCCACAAAATCTAGAAAATTCAATTAGCTAGTAATACTAAGAAAATAAAATCTACAACAAATAACAACTTTATGCAAAAATGAAGGACATCAAATTTTACGTGCAAAACTCTCCAAAATATAGAGAAAAACCACGAGGCAAAATTCGAATAGAATCTACTATGAAAATAGGTAAGTTACTATATTACAATATCTTAAGCTTTTGATCAAAGCTAAAGATTCACAATAATTGGTAAAATATAACAAACTTCTTTGAGAATGTACCCCAAATCTCTCCCGAATTGGATAAAGTATTGTACTTCTTTGTAATTAACAATACCCCATAAATATCCCAAAGACCCAATTGTTGAATATCATTTTTCCTTTCTTTTCTCTCTCAATGGAACTCTAACTCTACTTCTTTTTTCACAAAGCCTCTCTTTTCTTTCTTTCAGTTTGATGCATCAAACATTCACTTTTGAGTTCTTTATATAGGCAATGGCAGAGCTCGTTGCATGTGTAAATGGAGTACATTTTTCTTTCTTTGTTTTCGACTCTGTAGTGGTGTAAAGATTTGCATTTAAAGGCTTTGAAAAATTGGATGGCCATTGGCCATGAAATTTCAAACTTATTCATCGACCAATGAATACCTATCTGATAATGGGACTGGACATATTTGACTAACAATCTCCCCCTTCAGTCCCATTAGAAAGAGATTAACTATATGACTCTTTACTTAAAGTTTATCCCTGCTTGCATGGCATAGAGCTTAAGCTTGTCTCTGGGAACCACCTTGGTCAACATATAGGCAGTGTTTTTATCTGTGTGGATTTTCTTCTATTGCATCAATTTATCATCGATAATTAATAGAATCCAATGATACTTATATCAATATGCTTTGTATGACTATGGTACATCAAATTCTTGCTCAGATTAATAACACTCTAGCAATCATCATAAACCACGTACTTTTTTTGCTTCAATCCCAATTCTTGAAGAAGCCTTTTCATCCATAGCATTTTTTTTGGCTTCATTTGCTGCAATATACGCTGCCTCTGTGCTTGATAGGGCAACACACTTTTGTAGTTTAGAGTGCCATGAAATTGTTTCCCCTACAAAGTAAATAAATACCCTAAAGTATATTTTATACTCTCAAGGTTTCCTTTAACCCTTCAGGAGTTGGTTGTGTATTCACAAAACTTAAGCACATTTTATAAGTACCTCTTAAGTATTTAAAGATCCACTTGACTGCTTCCTAGTAGGGTTTTCTAAGATTAGAAAGATATCTACTTATCATGCTAACTATAGACCATTGCATACATCAAGCAACAAACCACAAGGAAATAGGGAAAATTTTTCATTTTTTCTTCCTTTGTTAGACTAGACTTATTGCTTAACCTAAAATGATTGGTGAGAGGAATGCTAACCTATTTTGCATGCTTCATGTTGAACTTTTCAAGCAACCATGCAACATACTTCTCCTATGATAGTCACAACTTCCCGGCCTTTCTATCTTGAATAATATCTATTTGTAGAATACGTTTAGTTGGTCCTAAGTTTTTCATACCGAATGACTTAGATAACTCTTTTAACTTGTTAATCATTATTGCATCTTGTCCAATAATTAACATGACATCAACATATAATAGAAGGATAAAAAAAATTACAATTTTGGAATTATAATTTTGGAAAGTGTTTACCTAAACACAAGGATCTAAAGTTGTCCTTTTGTATTTTTGACTCGTCATAAATGAATCAAACTTCTTGTTCCATTGTCTCGAAGCTTGCTTTAATTTGTATAAACTCTTCTTCAATTTACACACCAAATATTCTTTCCTTTTTTAGTTCAAAACCCTCTGGCTTTTCTATGTAAAATTCTTCATGCAAGTCACTATGAAAAAATGCAGTCTTTACATCAAGCTGATCAATCTTAAGGTTGAGAGTAGATGCAAGGCCTAATACCACTCAAATGAAACTTATCTTTACTACTAGAGCAAAAATCTCATCAAAGTCAACTCTTCTTTTTTAGCTGAAACCTTTAACCATCAACCAAGCTTTGTACTTTACTAACTTGTCACCATTTTTCTTTAGCTTGTACGTCCACTTGTTCTTCAAGGGTTTTTTTTTTTCCTTTTGAAAGTTTAACCAAATCATAGGTGTCACTTTTCTGTAGAGAATTAATTTCCTCTTTCATGGCTTCCAACCAACAATTTTTGTCTTTATGAGACTACACTTCCTTAAAGCTCTCTACTTCCCTTCATTAGTAATCCAAATATAATTAGTACCAAGGTATCTACTAGATGGTCAATGCTCTCTAGTTGATCTTCTAAGTGAAGAGCCTATGATCTCTTTTGGAGGAGGTTGCTCCTCTGCTCATCACCTTTTTTCTAGAATTGTTCCTTATCATCTGACTCATTACCTATTGTTGTTGGCTCATCTGAATCCCCATGTTCTATTTCTCGAACATTTCCACCATTCATGGCTCTTTTTGGCGGAGCTGTTATCAGAGTCGAATCATCATATTTGACGATAACTTTTTCTTCGCCAAATCTACTATGATTTTACTTTCATGAAAAACTACGTCCCTGCTTCTGATCATTTTTTTTCTTTAAATCCCATAATCTGTAACCAAATTCTTCATCATCATAGCCAAGAAATATGCATGGGGTAGTTATTGTCTAGCTTTGACCTTTGCTCCTTTGGAATGTGTATGAATTTTTTTACAGCTAAAGACTTTCTAGTGTGAGCATGAAACATCTTTTCTTTTCCATACCTTTCTGGGTAATTTATTGATGGTGATCTATTGATTAGATAATAGACTTTGTTGACTACTTCACCCTAAAAGGCTTTTGGTAGCTTAGCTATCCTCAACATGCGTATGATTTTTTCCATAATGGTACAGTTCATCCTTTTAGCTACACTATTATGTTATAGTGTTCTAGGTTCTATTTTTTCATGTCATATCCCATGCTTTGAACAGTAATCTTCAAAGTCTTTATATATGTATTCTCCATTATTATTAGTGTAGAGACACTTCAAGGATAATCTCGTCATCTTTTCCAGCATGGCATGAAATTTTTAGGAAATACTGCAGTACATGTTCTTTTATTTAACAAATACACCTAATTTTTTAAAGAAGCGTCATCAATAAAAGTTCAAAAAAAAAAAAAGAAAAATCTACTATCCCTATTGATTCTACTTCTATGGGACCACATACATTAGAGTAAATTAACTTTAATAAATTTTTTTTCTCTTAGAAATTTTATGAAAAGAAATTCTATAATGCTCTCTTAGTAGACAATAATCATATGAGTTTATTGATATACCTTTGGCTGAGTAAATAAGAGACCACCTCCCCAAAGTTCGCAACTCTTTTTCACTCATATGTGTTAGCCTTTTTTGCCACAAATTTGCCAAACCATTGTTTTTAATAGCGTTTATTTGGTAACTGCATGACTTTTTCTAGATCTTACACATATTGCAACATAGTTTTTAAAAGACCCTTTTATCAATTTCCATCATCCATCCTTTTGTTAACTCTCATATCCTTCTCTATCAAGGACACTAACTGCAAGTAGGTTCAATCTTAGATTTAGAATGTGTCTGACATCTTTCAGCATTAATTTACAGCTAGTGTTGATAAATACAACTATATGACCAATTCTTACAATCAGAGATACACTTCAGTTTCTCATCTTTGTATGGCCAAAGTCTCCAGCTTTGTAGATTGTGAACAATTCCTTGTTACAAACATAATGGAATGCTATGCCAATGTCGACTATCCATTGAATACCTTGATCACCGATATAGTTGCATTCTCTTTCGGTATAAAATAAAAAAACAGTTTCTTCATCAGAATGTACTGCTGCAACATGCTATCATGTGATTTTTCCTTGCTCATCCTTTCTTTCTGCACTTGCTTCAAGTGTTAACAATTTTGCTTGATACTGGTAGGTTTGCCATAATGATAGCATTTGACTTTTTCTCTGGACTTAGATCTATTTCTGGACTTGTTGCATCCTCTATTATCTTGGCCTCTATTTTTGGTTTTGCCCTATTCTCCATGATAAGGGCTGGATTTTCATTAAATTTATTTTGCCACTAAGAACTGAATTAGTGACAGAAAGAACAAGTATATCCCAACTGTTTGGTAAGGAATTAAGATGAAATATTGCCTTCATTTTATCACTCATGTTGACTTTAGAGTGAAAGTTACTCAAGTGCTCGGTCATTGATTGTACTTCCTTATAGTTCAGAGTGGCCATATTTTTAACAGGAGTAACTTTATTTTGGGTAGTCTTATTCTCTACAGTGTTGATAGTTTTTCTCAGAGATCATGGGAATTCGTCTTCTGTGTCACATGATGAAAAACACTAAAATCAATCCATTTTCTTATTATGCCAAGTGTCTTTTTGTCCAATCTTTTCCATTGTTCATCTATCATATCTACAAGTTTAGTAGAATCACCTAATGCTGGTTTATACAAATCTTTGCAGTATAGATGATCCTTCATCATTGGCTTCCATTTAGAATAATTTGAGGTTATCAATTTCACTATGGTACCCTTATCTTTTTCCATTATTTTAAGCAATGATCAAACCAAAAAAATTACTATGTGTAGTAGTATCGTGTTGATAAGGTGTGCAATATTGCTACAGTGATGTTACTCTTATAGTTCATCAATCAAAGATATTGTAACAGCTCTGATACTGGTTATTGGGCCCTTGGACAAAAATAATAGTGGAATAATGTGATTAAACTCACAGAATCTAAACAGCTTAGTTAGCCAATAGTATTAAGAAAATAAAATCTAAGCCAAGTAAAAACTTTCATGCAGAAATAAAAGACACCAAATTTTATATGAAAAACTCTCCGAAACAGAAAGAAAAACCATGAGGTAAAATCAGAGTGGAATCCACTATGAAAATAGGCAAATTATAATATTACAATATTACAATATCTTAAGCTTTTGATTAAAGCTTAAGATTCATAATAATTGATATAATATAACAAAGTTACCTCTTTGAGAATGTACATCAAATCTCTCTTAAATTGGACAGAGTATTGTAATTCTTGGTAATTAACAATACTCCAATATATGTCCCAAAGGCACAATTGTTGAATACCCTAACTCTACTCTTTTTCACAATGCCTCTCTTTTCTTTCTTTCGGTTTGATGCATCAAACATTGCATTTGAGTCCTTTACATAGGCAATGGCAAAGCTCGTTGCATGTGTGAATGGAGCACATTTTTCTTTCTTGTTTTCGACTCTGCAATGGTGCAGAGATTTGCATTTAAAAGGTTTGAAATTGGATGGCCATTGGCCATGCGATTTCAAACTTCTTCACCGGCCAATGAATGCCCATTTGACAATCGAATTGGACATATTTGACTAACAAACATAAGGCTATAACCAAATTCATAATTAGTATAAACTTTGAACCAAAATGTTTGTTAATATGCAAGTTTCATATAAAATGCCCAAGCGGTTCATTACGTTCATCGGAGTTATCCACAAGACAAGTCAATAGCATTTCATGAGTGTCATGTTTAAAGCTAATTTTTGTAAGAATCTGTTGACTCCTTATTTCAAGCATGTTTTATTAGGATTTGCACTAATTTCTGATCTACCCAATGTCATTTAGAGTTTACTTAATATGTCAAATAATTAATACTTGCATGTAAATTTCATAATTCCTACATTCATATCGTTTTTGTATTAGTTTTTCATTTCATGTCGTGATTGAGGTGTAATATAAATTTTGACATATTATTAATTTATATTACATAAATTTTTATATATATGTTCGTGGATTTGAGTAATGTTCATATTATATTTTATGGCTTATTATGTTTTAGATCGTTTTTTTTTCCCTCATATTTTGCTTAAAATTACAAGATATATTTAAACAGTCTATAGAGTTCAATTGTTCCAGTGTGATTCTTGAACAACCTTGGAAACAAGAAACGCCCAGCAAGCTAATCTGTGAAAAATTGTCTAGCCTCAAACATGTTGGTCTGAATATAGTTTAAACAAAAGTCCATAATAGAAACAGCCCAAAACACAATGTGGGTTTTGATTTAATAGTCCTGTTTGAGAGTTTTTTTTGTTCCATTTCTAATTTTTGCAAAATCCAAAACTGGCACGAAGGCGAAGCCATGTGGTATAGCCCAGGAATCGACGTAAAGCGCGAACTCAGGAGAAGCAGGTCTCGTAGCAAAGAAACCTGCGATTCCTTCTATTATTCTAATTCTACCGCACGTTTCCCTTGGTCTTTGTAACTCTCCCATGTTATCATTTTTCTTAGTGTTCTGATTTCCCTTTTGAAAGTTTAAACAACAGTTCTTAATATTAAAACCAACGAAGTAAAAAAAAATGTCATCTTTACTTCTTTGCTACCGAAGGACTCTTCAAGGTTTGACTTCCAAGCCCTTTTGCCGCTATTTCTTTAGAAAGAAGAAGGACAATTTTCCCAGTTTTTCGTTTTATTCGTGCAACATAATCTTTTTTTTTTTTTTGAAGCTTCTAGGATTCCGAATTGAGCATCTGCGAAATTTGATTAGAAAGAACTTTTGAATGCCCATTACCCAATTATGTGCTTTACTTAGAATGTTGAAGTGTTTTTGGCAATTAGGCATTTGTAGCTAATAGGGGAAAGCTGACTTTGGAGAGCTTTGTGGACATTGGTGTATGCTAGTCATTGCTTTTGTCTATTTTTTTCTGGTTCAAGTTTGATTTACATTTTTTAAGTACTAGTCATCTGGCTTATGTAACTAGAATATATTAGTTTCTTTCCTTTGAAACTTAGTGGCTTTTAAGTCCATCTTTCTTACCACCAGGTAAGTTCCTTGTTCAGCATTTCCATTAAATGGAAGATTATCAAACAAATGAGTTTGGATTGTTTAGCATTTTCTTCCTCTCTTCCCCCCACTTCCCTCTCATGAAATTTACTTATATGATTTCTGTATATCATCAGCATTCTTGCAAACTAATATTTTGTCTATCCCGGCTTTCCTCTTACATGGCATTCGAATGCTCGGAAAAAAGATTGCAAAGTTTTCTTGCATGTAGGCCCCACAAAAAAGTGGTAAAACATACCATGCTCTGAAGCGACTCGAATCAAGTGCATCTGGTATTTTTCCAATCCTAATTTTACCAAGGTTAAATTACACTTGTTCGTTAGTTTATTGAACGATTGAAGGGATTGAAACTTAGAGATGATAAAATGACAAACTACTTTGCAGCGGCTCGAAATTCTATGTATAAATTTAGGATAAAGTTGTATATAATAATATTAAGTTTGTATATTAAGGATTACAATAGAAAGTATTTTACAAATATAACTTGGTAAAATAAAATAACTAATTATCAAAATATTAAGGTCACCTATGAAAATTTGAATTTCAAAAGATACATTTAAATTTTAAAATTAGTATAATTTGTCTAATAAAATTAGAAATAATCATAGATTTAACTAAGTCGTAATTTAAAATTTTTTTATTTTTTTATCCATGCCCAAGTTGACTAGATCAAAAAATTTATTTTATTATTTAAAATAATATTTATAATTAAATTTAAATAAAAGTATAACTTTTATTATTTAAACGGTAATTGAAGCTAAAAAACTCATATCCAAACCTAGTCCCATATAGGTTAAGCAAGCTGTCCAGCTCATAAAGAGGTAGGCCTACAAGCAACACATATAACTGTAATATTTATGATTATATTTTAAATTTATGAATTTATTAGATACTTATTTTGTGATGAATTTAAGATAATTATAAATATTTATAAATTTAAAATTCATATTTTTATACTATTCAAATATATAATAATATTAAATTTTAATTATTACTTTATACATTATATATATATATTTCATTTTCATAATTTATATAATTATACATTATATATATATTTTATTCTTACAATTCATATAACATATAAAATTTAAGTTCAAAATTTATCAAAGTTTCACATTTATATTTCCAAACATATCGGCTATTTTAATGAGATCAGAAGCATTATTTGACCTTTTAAGCGTAAGCATCAGAAACTTTGGCAAGACGATACTAGCAAAGTAAAATCAATTTACAAAAAGAAAGAAAATTTCAAATGCAAAAACGATACAAAATTAAGGGATTGAATAAATCAAATCAGTTTACATTGCAGCCTATATTCATCTAGCTGAATGCCAAAAATCCAACAGTTCCAGTGCATCTCTGAAGTTGTTGGTCTGCCTTTCAGGCTGGTTGGGGGGTGAAAATTTCTGCCTTAGAATCTCTTTGAGGGTCTCATATCTTTTGGTACTTTCAGAACCTTCATGTCCATCGCATCCAGAGCAATCCGATCATCTCGGCAATCAGCAGAACAGAAGGCGCCTAGGTAGCCATACATATAGATATCCTCAGCCGGTTTGAGCTTCTTCTTACACAGTGAACAAACCCGAAGAAAAACCCCCAACCCTTCATCCTTTTGGGTCGTCTTTTCTCGCTCGGGTGTCCCCAACGTAAACATACCCTTCAATGGCTGCTGGTCCTTTCTTGGAACCCCCACTGCTGCCACCTGCTGCATTGGCTTCAACGGCGGCCGCCGAGGCAGAGGTTCTATTGGCATGACCTGATCAAAAAGATCTATTTTGCCCTGGCTCGGTACGCGAAAACGTCCCGAAGCCATTGCTTAAACAAGTTTCTTTTGGAATTGCTAATGCTAGGGTTCTTACGTGAAGATATGTTGAAATCAAGGCGCAAAAAAGAAAAAAAGAAGATCAAACAAAACTTGGGTTTTGGGAAAGAACGAGAAATTGAGAAACTTGGGATATTTTCTTGAATAGAATGGATACAATAAAAATCAGAGCAGAGGGGAGTTCATCGGTTGATATATATAGGGTTAGTGTTTAAGTCGGCGATGGTATAATTGGTATTCCAAGTGCTGCTCTTACTAGGATTTGGTTTACATAAGATAAATTGGCTGCGTTTGTTTCGAGGGCAAATATTCCCTTTACGGAACTAGAATTTATCACATTACAAAGTGGATAAAAAAATATGTACTTCTTAAAACTTTCATATTTTAAAAAATATTAAATTAAAAATAAGTGAATTTTTAATTAATAAATATTTTTAAAAAAATTAAAAATGATAAGTAATTTTTTAGTGCATAATTAATATTTTAATGGATAATTTTTTATTTAGAGTAAAAAATTTAAATATCTTAAAATTTATTTTAATAATATAATTTTAATTTTAATTTTTATTTAAATTTTTTAATTAAATTGATATCAATTGACGGTGAATCAACCATTCTCATTATAATTAGTATAAATTAATAAATATTTTTCTATTTTTTAATTGGACTATATAATTTTTCTTATACGTACTAATATTTATTGAGTTATTGATTTTTTTTTCTGATGGTAAAAGATATTAACATAATTAAAGTTTGTTAGTCATGATGGTTTTTAATAGGAAATGAAATTAATGCTAAACGTGTAAAATTATTGCTCCATTATTTTTTTAAATTATTCTGGAATTAGAATAGATAAAAAAATTATTATTAAGTGTTAAATAAAATTTATTAAAATAGTAACGTAGTTTTATAAAATATGACATATAAAATATCATATCAATTTGATTTTCATTCAAAATTCGAAAGCCCATATAAAAACTTAAATTTACACGTTAAATTTTATAAAGATATATTACCATTTAAATGGATTTTATTTTATAATTTTAATAATTTTTTTATTTACTTTAATTTCAAATATATGAAGATAAAAATATTCAACTTAATAATAGTGGGGCTAAAATATACCTTTAACTATAGTATAGAACTACAAATAGATTTTTACCCAAAAAAATTGTTAATATAAATTTATATAAAATTTTTCTATTTTTTATAAAGCTTAAACACAATTTACAATCAAAATTACAAAAAAAAACCAAAAAAAATCAAACTTGTTTATGGACCTGGGTAAAAACATACAAGGGACTTGTCATTTCTAGATATTGAAACGGAGAATTTTTAAATCTTAAAACTTTGTTATTTTTTAGAAATTAACTTTTTAAAAAATAATTTTGAAAAAAATTGATAATTTTTTAAAATAGGTTTTTTTGTTGATTTGGATGATTTAATGAAAAAATTTTATTATTTGGGTTTTTTTTTTTTTAATTTGGATTCTCAAAACAGTAATTTGACAGAACATAACTATCAGAATATTTAGTATTAAAATATAGAGTAATAATTTAACTACTAATTTAAAATAGTGATATTTAAAAAATATTATTTATTATAAAAATATTTAAAATAATAAATTAATAGTATAATATTTAAGACAACACTATTTATCGTGAAGACGTTATTTACATCAATATTTTAAATAATTAAAAATAGTAATATTTATTATGAAATATTATTTTTGTTAATATAAATTATTAAATGTTAAATAGTAATTTTTATTATTTAAAATATCATTTCTATTAATAAAATATTGAAAATAGTAACATTTATTATTAAAGTATTTTTATTATGAAAATATTGATACTTTAATATTTCAAATGTTAATTATTAAATCATAAAAAGTATTATTTTTTATATTTATTATTTAAATAGTAATAAAATATCTTATTAAAAAATTAAAATAATAATATTTTAATTTAAAAATTAAGAAATAATACAAAATTCAAATTATTTACAAAATTAAAGTTTTTATTGAAAAAGTAAATTTTTTGTTAAATAATATTTATTATTAAAATAATAATTTATTTATTGTATTAATATTTATAATTGAAATAGCAACATAATGCTATTTATTATGAAAGTATTTTTAATAATATTCAAACTAGTAATATTTATAATTAAAATATTAAAAGAAACTTTACAATAACAATATTTTAACATATTTAAATATTTTTGAATTAAAATTAAATAAAATTTCTTATTAACATAGTTATTTTGGGGTTGGACAAGGCTAAGCCTGAGCCTAAGATCATGTTTCGAGGCTCGACTTGAGTTATATTAAGCTTTTAAATTTGAAAAATAGATGACTTAAAGACATTTTATTTAAATATCTTATCCTTACTAAGAGGAGAAGACAACATATAAGTCAATCTTGTGATTATAGGTGACAAAAGAAATTTGAATTCAAAATTTTTTTAAAAAAAAACTCGAATCGAATTTGATTTGATAAAAAAGTCAATGACCCAAACCCGAACCTGAATTTAATACTAAAAATATATATGAAGAAATTATAATTAAATAATTTTTTTATAAATCAAAAACTTTAATTATGAATTTTATTTTAATATTCTTTT